>JAHZMZ010003688.1:0-11427 GCA_027743805.1 Lepidocyrtoides sp. E14 | reverse complement strand
GACCATTCGTTCGTATTGAAACAATCTTGGAGCAGGATCCCAATGTTGCCACTGGAGCAGGTCATCACAGTGTAATCAAGGTTCCAGATCAAGAACAGTACTTTATCGTTTATCACCGTCGCCCCCTGAATGAAACGGATATGGATCATCGTGAAACATGCATTGAAGAAATGACCTTCAACCCTGATGGTACCATTCGCCCAGTAAGGCTAACAAATGATGGAGTAACTGGACCAATTTTGCCTTAAAATTAATGGTTTTTCATGAAATTTTAATGCTGTTATGCCAAAGTAAATAAAAAAACAATTTGTTGAACAGAAGGATATAAACATAGTTTCATTTATACTATCCAATTTAATCATTTACTCAATAAAATGTAATTTTAGCAATGGGCAAAAATGTTTATACGTGAGATAACTGTGCAATGTTATTGATAATCA
Organism: Lepidocyrtoides sp. E14; assembly: GCA_027743805.1. Taxonomy (NCBI): domain Eukaryota; kingdom Metazoa; phylum Arthropoda; class Collembola; order Entomobryomorpha; family Entomobryidae; genus Lepidocyrtoides; species Lepidocyrtoides sp. E14. Next base: position 10,987 of record JAHZMZ010003688.1, on the reverse strand, counting down.
TACACAGACATTCCTGATCATATCTCAAGTGTTTTTTATCGAATTACTATCAGCCATAGACAACCCTATAAACATGCACGGTACAATTTAAACTTTAATTTTTGTGACTATTGTAAAATGTTGCTTATCTATTGCTTCTTGACATTTAACATGTTAAAGCCTGCATAATATTATGTGCCATGGGCACATAATGAGAAAAATTACAACAACCTGTGCCAAATAGCTATCGCAGGTGTAAAACGCCGTTCAACAGGGCGTCAAGTTCAATTGGAATATTTTTACTTCGATATAATTCCAGAATGGTGCGCTGAAAAGCACATTTATTGGTAGCATTTACTTTAGTATTATTTATGCTTAAATGTAGGTCCAACTAAAAAATAATGCATGTAGAACTAAATTTCTTGATGCACAAACTAAATCGAGCTTGGAAAATGCTACAATATACAAAAAATTCTAAGAAAAAATATGTTAAAATTGTATTGCTACTGCTTACATTAATAGCATTAAAACAACTATTTTATGTTCCTTACTATGGCGCATTTTTTCATATGTTTGGGTGCTTATTATGTTTTGAAGTACTTTGTGTATCTGTTATATAAGTACCAGTACTACTGTGCAAGAAAAATAAATGAATTCTTGTGTGTTTGTAAAGATTGTGACATAGACTAGTGGCTCTAATTAATTTACCTTGCTACAGTTGAAATCTCATGGTGTTGACTCATTCCTCTAGTATATAATACTGAGAAAATCTCCTTTTCCCTATCAGCATCTCCTCATGTGTGTGTTTGTGTGTACGACCACATATGCACTTCAGAGTAACATGCTCTCACGACTCACACGACGGAGACGACGACAGATATAATGGCTCGTTTCTCATGAAGCATGTGGGATTTAATTGGATTCAGCTTGGAAAATGTTAAATTAGTAGGTGGTATGTTTACTTTAAAAACTTGTAAATTCTACACGGAACAAGACACGACGCTACTTAATTAACTTAATTAATGCAGTCTTATCCTAATACAGCAACAGGGTCCAATATTTTTGGGGGTAATTTGTGGGTGAAAGCTAGATAAGCTAGCTGAAGAAAAGGTAGACACATAAATTCACATACACACACACACACCAACATTTACTTAAACTCTAGAGGCCTCTCTACTTACAAGCAGGGTTTCTTAGCTATTTATTCACGAATATGGTAAGTGTTGAGGTTTTAGACGTTTTTCTCGATTACAGATGAACAATGAAAAGGATAAACTGAGAATGACTCATTCTTATGCGATTTCTTCATTTTGCATCCTTCCTTTCTTTACTTAGACAGATCCTTGACCAACTCGCTAGGAATGGAATTTATGTCAGCCAAAATAAAGGTGTTTTTTGTACCAAAACAATGCTTCAAAGCAAACCCGGGCTTGATTTTCGTTACTTTTCCAGCTATTCCGGACTCATTCGTGGCCAACTGTATGGTAAAGCAAAGTGGAAAATGGAATGCAAGTAAGGGCATTGGATCCACTAGCTATGTAAAAAAACTAGGGTGAGTCTTACACTGTTGTTTTCACAAAGAAACGGTGGCTTTCACCAAGTCCCGAGGTTTTCTGGCGACCAAAAAGTAAGGTCAGCAGAGAAAAGAATGCTATATTACATATTATGTTTTATCGATCCATTCCAAAAGCATATCCAGCCAGAATAAGTTAAACTATTTATAGAAGACGCATTGCATGCAATTTTAGGAAACTATTTAACTTACGGCTTAATTAGGAAAAAAACTTTTGATGACGTACTTTCAAAAGAGAATAAACGTTGTAAATGGCTACAAAAGGTGCCATTTACGGAGATAAATTAAGCTTTTTGTTTACAAAGAATGTACTACTGTCAATTTGCTGTGAAGTTAGTATAGCACGTGATTGTTCTGACGCCCAGTAAATACACAATATCAGCTTTCAGATTAATAAACATAATATCAAATTTAGTCATACGTTAAACTAAACTATGATGGAAATTTGAGAAACTTTCAATGAAGTCTCAAATGAACTTCATTAATGAGCTCCAAAGAAGATTTTACCAACGAGCTCAAGAATACTTTATCATTGATTTCTAATCTCTAAAGACTTCATCATCACTACTGGAGGTTTGTAAGACTACATCACAACACCTGGTCACCACTATCATCGTTTCATTGATATTGACGGCCTCTTGAAAACCAATGCAGAAGATGTTGATAATATAAGGGCTGTAAACTTTTAAAAGTCAACATTGTAGTAGGTGTAAAAAATGGGGTTTTGAAATTAATGTCGACACGATAAAAAAAGATTGCTGTAAAGATAAGATAAATGCACAAAAATATTTGCATTTAAAAAAAACTTTTTTGTCATGTCACCTACCACACGCAGACAACAGCGGAATTCATTGCCTGGCCTGACGCTACGCTACGATTGGCTAGGTTACATACGTAATCTGTGCACCATAGAAAATACTCACAACTCCCCGCAACAAAGTGCACATTTGGCGGAAAACGTAGTGCTGGTATATCTATATCTAATATTTATTTCTTAATCCACATCCACACACGATTCATAGTATAGTTAGTGCGCACATGTTGCCGTTTATCAAACTCCAAAAACTAAAAACAATTGATCTACTGCAATTTTAATTTTTTGTTGCGGTGTCTTTTGTTTGTTTCAAAATCACAAGTGCACGTGAAGAAAGCCCCAGAACTGTTCTATTTTCTGATCCTTGCTGTTTAGTTTAATGATGTTGGTTTAAGTATTTACAAAGAGTAAATTCAATGTTTTCATTTGTCGTTGAGATCAAGTTTTGGTAAGCTAAACAATCAGCATTAAAACAACGTGCAACAGAAGACGAGCGAGATATGCCGGTAAGGAGTCATTCATTATAATATCTATCTTTGATTTTTTAAATTTAAAAGTCTTGATGTACTCTTAATTATTGATAATTAATTACATGTCGTTGAAAGTTGAAGGTCTCACGATGATGACAAAAAAACCTGTAAAGAAATTATGGTGCTACCATATTGACATTGTTCACGTTGTTGTACGATTATCGTTGTTTTTATCATTTATAGAAGTTTAATCGTAACCGTGGTTCTGGTGGGAAAGGTCGGAGAGGGAGAAGATGGTTTCAGAATAATCAACAAGGAAAACATACTAGTTCAAAGAAAGTCAATGTTCCTAGTGAACCTGTTGTATGTACAGAATGTGATAAGCCAGAACCTGCGTATAAATGCCCTAACTGTTATAAAAAATAGTAAGTATATAGTCTTTCATCAATTTGGAATGTATTATTTGACAAATCCCATCTTTCGCAAAAAAATAATGACATCACAATTTTAGATGCTGGAATATATTTTTATTATGCTTGAGTAATCATGTTCTTGCGAGATAATATAATGTGTCTTTGGATTTTTTATAGCTGTTCTGTAGGTTGTTGCAAAGAACATAAGACCCATTGTGTCCCTCCCACCACTCAAGAAGTTGTTGCGTCTACTCCTGCAGTTCCTTTAAATGTCGTTGCTGTAAAGGATAAACGTCAGTACAAATGCGATTTCCCAACAGAGGATACGGTACCGCTGGAAAAACTTTTACAAATTAAAAATGATGGTGAGACAACTGTTCTATAAAGTTAGTCAATGTTTTGTACCTGATACTATTGGAAATGTACGATATAACTTTTTAAATTGTAGAGACCATCAATTCGATGCTGAAAAGTACAAGATTACAGGCGTTGATAACAAAACTTGATGAAATGCCGAACCCTATAAATGCTTTTCGTGACATTATGAAGGACTCCGAATTTAGAGCATTTAGCAATACGGTTCTGGATATTGTAGGTGTCAAGGATGAATATAATATTCAACAGTGACGAATGATTATTGTGATACTGTAAGACTTATGGCTTCGAATTTCTTATGTGACATGTTTAATTTCTTTATTGTATGATTTGTGCTTCCTTCATAGTCTCGTCAGAATTGTAACGCCAATTAATGAACAAAGATGAGACTTCGAAATAAAAACGCTGATAATTTTATTATATATTTTCGTACTTGAAAACGGATCATTTATTATTTAACGTGACGTCATATCTTAGTATAGCATCTTCGTATAATTAACTTTACATAATACAGGTGGCTAGTTTGTACAATTTCTTTCATAAATAATGTACATTTAAACAATAACCTGTCTATTTATTACATGTTTTAGCCTATAAATTACAAACATTGTACAAACATCGAAGCTGATTGCATAAAACTTAACAAACTTTAAAATAGCGTTCGTAAATTCTAAAAACTTATAAAAACCATCGTACAAAATAATAATTAACATAGGCTTTTAGAATGGGAATTCGGATAAAGCCTTGCTTGGCTTCTAAAATTAAAGAGCACAAAAGGAAGAATTGGATAAAGAGCGTTGTCCATGAAAAAACTACAGAGTCCAGTTTTTAAAAAAGCATTTAAATTAACACTGATGCACCAAAACGACGACAAATTATTTATTGGACATAGTCTTTAGTAATTGATTTATACTTAAGTGCATGTACCACTCAAATGCATTTATCAACTATAAAATTTGTTCTAGTATGTGCCTATCCTCTTCTTACCACAATGTTCTTGGTGTTACTTAGAGAAAATCAATTACTGTAGTTATTGGATTAAAACCAAGAAAGTATTTCATCAGACAAAGTTCATTACAGTACTATTTGGTTTCTATACTCTAGCTCCCGAAGTTCGAACTCAATGAAATCCTTATTTTTGGCGTTTAGTTGATTGTTTAAAACTAAACCCAATCATAGTTTCCTTTCATATTAACCGAAGCAAACAGTCTTTTCTTGGGTTATACAAACAATAACGTAGTTAGTTCCGCCGCCGTGAGTATATTTTTTATTCTAACAAAGATATCAATATTTATTTACGAACTGATTTGCAATTCTAACTCTTTGCCGATTTCAGTAATTTGGTAAGTGCTTTCATTATTAATTAATATTATTCCTTAATACTTAGTCTGAATACCGAATTATTTCTTTTTCTGAGACGGAACGGCTGCTTATAATCGTAATTAATTATACACCTGTGTATCTTTTTAATCGACCATTTTCTCTATTTTACGGTTACTGGTATAGCTCAAACAACTACTTTTACAGTATTATATGACACATTAGGTACTTTTATATTCCAAACTACATAATTATATAAACCTGCAAATAATTCAAATCTCATATTTTATGCTACTATAACATTGCAATTATAATCTTCGATGATTTCATAATTATAATTTCATATATAATTTGTCAAGTTGCTACATAACAATAAATACTTTCCTTACATGGTTAGTTGTTACATCTCTATCATTTACTTAGATGTAACGTACAATACATGTCCTTACACTTGTTACGTTTGTAACTAATTAATTGACTCGTCAACACTTATGAAAATACTTACACGGTACGAAATAAAAATAAAAAGAAGACAAAAACGGAAAATATCACATTGAACTCGGCATCATTTCATACGTTTATCTATTTATAAAGTAATTATAACAATAGCTATTAAGTAATTAGATTTCATTGTATCGTCTGTGTGCTAGTGTATCACTACGTTGTACATTAACCAGCTAGATAAAAGATTACTGTGAGTAACAATGTATTGAAAAATTCTAGGTCATTTAGCAGTTATAGTAAGTAGAGGGTAATAAAGGAACAACAGCAAAACCTTACAATATTATACAATTGTAAAGAAGTGTCAATTTATTTTTGGTTTTAATTTGCCATGCTAAAATGAAACAAAAATGAATCTAAACGTAAAAAATAACCCGCATAAAAGAATTGTGTCGTGTTATGACTTTTTCCGACATTCTTTAAAAATGAAGTTGATTTGGTCTTGGCGAGATAGCATAAAATCATAACGATCTATAAAACACAAAATACAAAAACCGGTTTGAATTGATTAAAAATTATCTAATGCTACAATTTTTGAAGCAGTAGCACTGCGCAAGTGGAGTAGGAAATGAACAGTGTGCAACAGTGTTGAAGAAAATATTACAAGAACAAAGGGCTTGGGGTGTGGGAACACAGTTTGTGGTAAGAAAGAAGAGACATAATATTACATTTGACGGAGTTCTTTACATAGATTTAAACCGTTAAAGAAAGCACAAATAATGAACATTTAATCGTTGAGTGAAAGAGTGACACCACGTAAGAAATCAAAGTCACAATAATAAAGTAGACCTTAAATAGACAGGTTAAATTAAGTGAACGCGTGACAGCCACATTATTGGCTTTACCTTATGTTAAAAAGTTGTACCAATACCAATATTGTATCGACACATTTAGATTTTTAAAATAGTTTGATACTACTAGACATGGGAATTACATAATATTATCAAGTCATCTTTACTTAGACAGCTAGCTGAATTAGATTATTAGTAGGATACTATAGTATTTGTGTAGCTTAGTTATTAAAACTGTATTATTCATTAATAATTTTCTATCGTTGAAGTCTAATTTATCATACGACACTTTCTTCCTCCAATTTTTTTGAGATTTTCTTCGAGCTTTGGCCACCAACATTGGCGTTGGATATACTATTTGCGTGATTATTCACAACCATAGAATTACCACTGGATAGGGAATTTTGAGTCTCTTTTCTCATCGAAGATTGGACAGGATTGGCACTATTGGCACTAGAAAAACTGGCAGATGCCACTGAATTGGCATTACTAACAGGTCGTTGACTAAAACCATATAGGCTTGGAGACTCGGGTGAGTTCAGTTGTTGACTAACTTGTTGTGCACAATTCCGTTTTTCCAGCCAAATTGCATACTCGGCTTGGGCTAAAAGTTTTTCTACATGTTCCAGTTGCTCCTTATGATTGAGTAGACGCTGGAGTCCAGCCGAGTGAGAGTTGCTGTCGAGAGACTCAGTCCTAGATAAAATATGTTCGGTTTGGTTTAGAAGGTGCTCTACACAGCCAACTATCGTGTTGTTGGAGGTGGGTGTTGGTACGTACAGTGGCGATGTTCCGGGGCGACCTGCAGCAGGCGACGGGGCTAATGAAGGGTTATTGGGAGACGTTGGCGTTCTATCATACAAGGGGGTGTTTCCCGCAGTTCGGTGCTGCTGTTTTTGCAAAGGGAGGATCGGGAGCCTTCGAATATCTTCGACAGAGTTCCCTCTGTAATCCCTGTAAAATTAATAACATTATTAAACTCAATCCCGAATGGTTTAACGGTCTCAACTCATTAATGAAAAACAATTAGAACTAATCCCGAAATACTTAAAATTACATTTTCAACTTTTATAAGTACACTATTCTCATGGAATTAACTGGTGTAATATATAAGCACCACATCTGCATATATGAGATACTCAACTACTCAACTCAAGTCACAGATTGTTGCAAGCATGCCAACGCTTGGTTGGAGTGATCCATGTACAAACAGGGAAACTGCACGGCAACAGCAACTGACTTGAGCCGAGCCTAATGTCTAATTATAAATCGTTTAACAAACATATTGCACATTACTTATATTATGACAAGCACATACCTGGCATATACGACTTCGGGAACTTCTCTCCCGTTTTTTGAATGCATGTCGGATACTATGCCAGAGTCTGGAGTAACGTCATGGCTGGATTCACTGGAACAGTATGGAGGAGGATTCCCCATTCCAGGTAAATGACTTGAGCCTGGGGTGCCCAGCTGGAGAACAAAGTTTCGTCCAGCTTGATTATTTCCTGGTGCGGTCAATGAGGCAGACGGTGGGCCAGCTGCTGCAGCAGCATATCGTATTCTGTCTATTGTTCTTGCCAAGTCGGTTCGACCAACCATGCCATTTCCATGGGGGTGATGCAAATTGTGAGGATGTAAATTGAAAGGAACACCAGCACCTGAAGCTGTGCTGCCTCCTCTACCAGGCTGATTACCACTCAGATTTGGAATCGAGCCTATTTGCTCTATTGTGTGCGCTAAAGGAGGGCAGAGCGTTTCTGAAATTCAAAAGGATAAAGTGAATATATTGGCGTGTTCCAATTTAGCACATTCACAGACATACATTTTATACTTTTACTGCTTTAGCTTCTCTCCTACAATGATAATACCAATAATAATACATAGTAATAATAATGGAAGCATGGAGAAAGGTATATTCTGTGGCTTCCCTGTCTATACACACACACTCCTTTATTCTCTCCGTTGCTTTCTACCTACTCATTTTACTATTATCATAAACTTATTTGAAGCTGCTAGCGAACTGTGAGAGTATTAGTACTGGAAGTAAATCTCAAGTGGGCTTAGCTCGGAAATTAAATCTTCTCTCTATGCAAATAAGCGTGTATCAGTTGAACACTGTGACTCGCTCTCGCTCCGATCTCTATTTATATATTTATATGGACAGACTTAAATTCACAAAGGAAATCTTTCATGCTTTTCTTCTTTTGTACTGATTCACTGAGGCATTTGCAGAAGAAAAAAAACACATTGGATCAAGGCTGCAGCAGCAGTGGCAACATAGGTAGAATCGGTAGTTTTGACTCTTTCCTCTAGCCCTAGCTTTCACCCTGCTATTGTATAATTTTGTATGTCGCTACTTTGGAAAAGGTGGAGAAATAAATGGAGGGAAGAGGAAAATCATAATAATAAACCAGGAGTGGGGTTAATTAGCAAAAAATAATGAAGCCACATAACAACATTAGGGAATGTGGTAACAGGTCGAGGTAAGGCACATTAGAGTCTGTTGGAACTAGTAATGGTAAGAGAGAAAGCTGAGCAGCGGCAGCAATATTTAGTTTTAGGAGGAGATGGAGTAGTAGTATCAGTGCAAGTCTTGTATGTACTCCATTCCCTCAGAGTATGCAGTAGTGATGGTGGGAATGAAAATAATCATGGTGGCTTACCAATTGTGTGTGCCAAGTTGTTTCCTCGCGGTCTTGACGTATCATAAATGGAGTCAATGGTTTTCGTCAAGTCTCTCGAAATGGAGTATATGTAATCTCTGGGGGCTGACAAAAGAACACGGTCGGATCCACTATGATTTGAGCCAGTGGAAGAACCCGCATTTACAAAGGGGGCTATTTTAACGCTTTCAAGACTCGCATAGATATTATTAGTCTCTCGATCATCTTTCGATCCCCCACCAGTGCACAGTAATGGGTTTTCATGTTGGTGGCTTAGATTGACCTCACGAGATTTTGCTGGAGTGCCAAAAACTACCTTCGTTACTAAAAGACTTGCCGGTGCTGGCTCAGGGAGTTTAAGTCCTTGAGGAAATCCATCAACCGGCGTTCCTGGCAAGGAGTGAGACGGACCTCCTGTCCCAAGACGCAAAGGTAAACCTCTTCCAACACTGGATCGGTATTCACCCAGTCTTTCACCTGGATATTAAATATGCATCGTTCATTTGCTAACGTCTACCACTCAATAGACTAACTTTTATTCCATCAAATTCACTCGTACAAAAATTGAGTTATTTACCTGGAAGGGCTCTTTCCCCAAAAGTCTTGCCTCGTAACGACGACCGACTCTCTGTCGGGCCTAGCATCATCACGTCCGCTCTAGCATTCGAACTAGAATTACAAGGTTCACCAAAAAAAAGAGTCAAATTACTGAAAATGTATGCACATAATAAAAAATCTTTTCTACATTCTCGTAAGAAAAAAGGAAATCAGAACACTCAACCGAATTTTATTTCCATTCATTATTCCTTTTTTCTTCTACGCCATTTCGTTTTAACTCCAACAACTCCTTCATTGCTAACTTATATACCCCCGGAAAAAAAGTCGTAAATATAAGTAATACAATAAGACATGGTGAGCTCTTTACCTGTACATGGGGATACATCTTTGTACAGCGGCATTGGAGGATACCATCGTTGGGAATATATCGGCATTGATTAATCCTACGTTGCTCTTATTTATTGGTACACGAGTTAACCTACTGAAAAGGAGAAAAATAACGAAAAGGAAAGTCAATAAAACTGAGAAGTTAATTAAACTGCAAAAGGAAGTAAGACCATTAGTCTTGTGCAAACTTTTTCTCTAAAGATAGCATTCTTGGGATAATATTTTAGCTGGATGCCCCTTTAAAACCGAGTCAGTAGAGTAGGAATCAGGAGGGCAAAACGAGGGTGACCAGAAACAATCGGGAAACCATAATAACCGCCGTTGTCAAATTTGCTCACCTTATAAACCGGATGTCTGCAGAAGAAATAGTTACAAGAAGGAGTAAAATGACTATGGCAAATTCCAACATTCTAGCACACAAGCTTAGAACCCAACCAGTCCATGTAGAAGCGGCTTCACATTCTCCTCGTCCCTAGAAGGAGGGTAAGCAAAAGAAGAAAATCATAAAGTTTTATTTGCTTGTTTATGGCTTGTCATACAGACTGACATAGTTTAACGACTGCCCACACATGTTCATTCATTTGTAATGCCACTAACGACATATACGGCTCGGTTTTTTTATTTTCTTTTTTATTAATGGAATTGGAACGGATGGACGGTTTTTGTGTCTCCGTGGCACTAGTAGTATACTAACAAATATGGTCTAAATAATTAGCTCGAGGAGACATTCAAAAATGAAACAAATGGAGCATGTTTGTCGGAGTAGCAAAAGAATGTCGAAAAAAGAAATGTCTCGTGTTGACTTACCATCGCAACAGAAATAATTATCATTGTCGCAAGACAGAGTGCTAGAAGAGAAGCGCCAAACATGGCTCTTGCTTGAAGACATCCCCACTTTGCCACGTAGCCTCTCTTTTTGAAAGAGGACAAATTGTTACTGCCGTTAGCAACGACAGCCGGCGTCCCACCGGCATTGGATAATGTACTACCGCCATTTATGGCAGCGTTGGAAATACCACCAGGTCCGTTGGCATTCCCTCTCTCATTGGCAAGTCTGACGTAGAAGGGCTTGAACTTGAGAAGATAAGCAAGGGACATAAGTGCCAGAACAACATGTCCAAAAATCCAGGCTACTTGAGA
>JAHZMZ010003687.1:0-18089 GCA_027743805.1 Lepidocyrtoides sp. E14 | reverse complement strand
TATTTCTACATTTCGGCATGCAAAATCCTTTTTACACTTGTGTACCTTGCTCTTCGTCACACTCCTTCTCTGGCTGCTGCAGTTCCTCCTCATCCTTGTTGGGAACGTCACCACCACTAGAATCAGAGGGTGCAGTCACGCAACACACAAACTTGGCTTCACCCTCTGCTCCGTCTTCGGCTGGGGTTTCGGTGGGCACGGTGACACTGTCTGCAAGTACTCTCCACTCCTCCATGTTTGCCTGGGCACCATCCCGCATTACGTCAAATCTTGGATTCATTTGACCGAGGGACTGTAAATGAATGATAAATTGTTTGCTACGTTTAGACAAGTATTCTAGTAAATAGGAGTGATTCTTATTCGGAGAAACCATTATGAAGAACATTTCAAGTGATTTTCGGGGAAAGTAAAATTCCTCCCAAGTCTATTTTGGTATGAAAAATAGTTACATGCAAAATCGGCTAGAATAGCTCAAAGACAAAATACGTGTACTTGTCACAAACAAGATTGGAAATAAAATATCACTTGAAGATTTTATACTTTTCTGCACCATTCAGAATCTTTAGTGCAGACGTGTATTATAAATAGATGTAGCCGAGCGTAAATGCAATATAAAATGTGACTACCGAAGTCATGAGCAAATTAGGAGCGGAATGTCTCTGATGACTTATGACGATAGGTTGTTTGCACAAAATTCTAGGAAGGAGTCGGCAAAATGTTAAAATTAGTTTTTTATGGAAAATAATTTCGCAAATGTACAGAAAAAGAGCGTAACGCGTAACGAAGAAAAAGGACATGTGTGTGTGAATTTTGAGAGGTGTATTTTTGTAAATTGCAACATTATCTATTTTAATGTTTAGGCTGTGCAATTATATACCATTTATGTTGCATGCACCATCGAAAAAGACAATAAGGAAATGAGAAGACAGCACAAACCTTGTACAACGGTAGACAAATGTCGTGTATCCAACGGAACTGAAGAAGAGGTAGCTCATGTTCCCGTTCCCGATCCATGGACGCAGGTGGGGTAATTTGGAACTGCTGTCGTTCTTGATCTCCCTGGATAACAAGCGAAACAACAATAGATGGATTTTTATAGTACAAAAAAAGCCTACAGAAGTACATGACTTTACATTTAGACTATCCTTATAATAGCTAATGAATGTGAAGAAATACTTTTTTTACCTGTGCAAAAAATTCTGCTGTGACCAATTCTGCTACTCTTCTCTGAACGTTCCATGGTTTTGTTGAAGCAGCCAGGTCAGATGCAGTCATTAGCATACTTCGGAGAATTTCCCGTTGAACTTCATTTTCCCAGCTGTAGGATCCATTTTCCACCAGTTCGAAAAATGTACTGCGTTTACTGAACGAAAAATAGAAGATGGAATTATTTTTATTACGCATATAGCAGATACTCAAACTCCCCTTTCTACGAAAATCAAACAAGTCGTCTACTTAGCACAAAATTATGTGTTCTCCCACGTGTCCACTGGAAATATACTGATCATTATTTTTTCCCAACAAAACATTTTGAAAATAAAATGGTTCTACACAACGGCTACGGTGTATTACCACTAACTGATTTTGAAAAAGGGTACTAAGATATACGCATTAACACAAAGAGATGCGCATAAGGAAAATGGAAGGATTCAATGAGACGAAAAATCTATATGAATAAATGATCAGGTTGCCTCAAAACAAAACACTATTTCCTAATATTGTGTATATTTTTAGCCCGAACCCCGATCAAGTTGACAGGACAACAACAGAATAGCCTTTGCGCAAATAACGCATAATGATGCTTACATAATCTGTGATAATGTGTTACGTGTATTTATTGTGTAATAAAAAATATATGGAAATTGGAAAAGCCTCCAATCTAAGCGAGCGATCGTACTATGAATGAAGAAAATATATGCATAAATAAATAAATAAATTTTAATTTATCCAACAACTACGTAAAAAGATGAAAAATTATTATTTTTTGCATCGTATGATCAAGTTTTAAGAGAAACAAAACAAACACCTTTAAAAACTGTGTTATAAGGTTGGCACTTGGCAGAGTGTTCATGAAAATCTACTTTACCCATCGCAATTTGCCCCAATCTACTTTACCCATCGCATTTCGCATCTCTTAAGTATGACCATGAGGAGGCCCATTACTAGAAAAAACTTGAAGGCATCTATTTATTTATGTCGGAATAGAGTCTACGTGCAAACGATCGTCTGTTGCCCAAGGATTCCTTGTAAATTTCAGCATCTTTTTTTGCTTTCTCCGTGTTTTAGGTAAAGTACCCGGAGAACAAAAAAAAATCATAAAATATGTGCGTACCTACTTCTGCTTTTACCAAGTATTGAAAAAACACCAAATGAAATAATTGTTAGTTACACTTACTGGAAGTAGACGGTAAGATCTGTAGCAAGGATGCACTGTTTCAGCACATTCATTACTCTTGAGTAGTTATCCGATGGCAATCCAGAGAATATGTTGTGACCCTGTGGTGTCAGGTTTAGATGAACATGGAACAAAATACAATGTATGCATTAGACATTGCATTAAACAAAACAAAACAAAAGACGAAAAACATTAACCTACCACTTCTGGGAGAGAGCCAGTGTCAATGCCAATGCTATCGGATATATGTATATAGGTATGTACCATTTAATATGAAGTTACGCCGACGAACTTTCAACATGTTGCTTAATGTGTTCATATATCCATTGTTACAACTACCACCACTGTATTTAAAAATTATTTTGTCTGGTGTGAAATGAAACTTGTTATAAAAATATTAGTATGCACTGACCCGCTTCTGTTATTTTCTCTTGAGAAATTATTTAAAAAAAATTTTTCAACGTCATATTAAATTGAGCATTAACTTTGCTGCATCACTACGGCCCATAACAATTTGGATTACTAAGGTACCTAACTGCGGATGAGCAATATAATTTGAAAATAAAGCTACTTAAAAGCTAGGTATGCTAATATAATCGCATCTTTCTATTTTCGTTTTCAGTCAACCGTGAAAGCTTCCAGCTACCCGCTAACGCTACTAACAGAGTAAAATAAGGGTTGTTTCTGTGAAAGTTGCTGGCTGCTATGCTGGTTTTTGTTTAGTAAGATTAGGATTGCATTATGGGAAAAGTTTTGACGGCTTCTGTTTGTAGTAGTAGGAAAAGAATAATAAGCTGTTATATGAAAACACACTTTTACTAAAGTTTTGAGGCGATCCTCGTCGCAGACAGACTTACTTGTAGTAATACTTTTCATCAATACATACTATTATAATTATTATTGTTTCTAGTTTTCTACTCCTCCTATGTAACTTATAATGATGTATTTAATACTTTGATGCTGCTGCTGCTACAATATGTAGGCATTTCTCTTGCATATGGTGTTATTTATGACAACAGAAAAGTTTTCCTTTTCACTCTGTTTTCTTGCACGAAGAGACACTTTGACTAGCCAAAAGAGATGGAAATGTAATAATAATGAAAAGGAAATTGAAAAAGAGCTCTACGCTTGTGCTCATATGTAAGTATATATAATTCAAGGTTAAATAAATTGAAACAAATTGCTTTGACATTTCCAAGCCTTAAAACATATTGGAAAAGTAAATTAAGCCATTAGTCATTTCAGGGTATTCAATCAAACATTTTATTTACCTCACTGTTGATTATCATCACGGCGTGGTTGAAATGATGATGTTCCATAGTATTTTGTGTTCCATATAGTAGTGCAAGTGCAGATCCAGTTCTACAGTTGAATAACAAATAAAAAAGAAAGATGTATTATTACCACACATTCATAACCTTGGAAATGATACAAGAATAGGGAGAGTTAATTTTGAGAATTTGACTTTGACGGTGGATGCTGATTTTGCAAAAACAATATGCATGCAAATAACACTAGCAGAAGGGCAATTATTTCGTATTGTTCCTAATTACATGTTGTGCCAGTTAGTAAGATCATCATAATAACTGCAAAGTAGACTGGCAAACTGAATCTGTTTGAACTTCACCTTGTCCTCTTGACAAAATAGCAGGCTCATCAAAATATACCACTCTCATCAGCATCAAAGGACAAACAAAGTTTTGTACAAGTTGCTTAATTAAAAAATCTCATGGGAAAGTGTAGTGTGTAGCGGGTTGTATACTTAATATCATGTGTAATTAAATTTGAAACTAAAATGTTAACAATAAACAAGATAAAATGGAAACGTGGGAATTGTTTACGAAACACTACTTTTATTTCTGACATGTGCAGTGTGAATGATTTTTAGCATGCGGAGAGAAACATAGGGAGGACTTTAAGATGTAAATGGAAAGAAATGAAACGCATTTTTTTAGTGCTTTTGTTTGAAATTGGCTTAGTTTTTTTTTCTTGGTTACGCTAATGATATTTTTTATAATCATTGGACTTACTTTGCTTGGAAGGAGTTGTTTGTTCCACGATGATCCAAATCGTGACACAAACACGCAACAAACATTCCAAGTACTTCAAGTTCAGGGAAAGTATCTTTCATCTCACAGCTCTGTAAATCCAACAAACCATATTATATTACAACACTATTAATACTTTTCCTTGGAATTATCATCATCAGATATTTCACCGTGCTCATAAATGGAACAAAATAATGACAAAATATGCCTTAAAATGTGGTCTAATAGAGCAAAATGGGTGAGTTCGGGGTGCTTCAGCTGGAGGCCGTAATTTCCATGAAAGAACTCGCAATCACGTTTGAGATACTTCTCTTTGATGTAATGAAGTATTATGATTTTCAAGCAAGATTACAAGTTGGCTTTTGTGGTAACGAATATGAATGGATGTGCATGATGAATAGCCATTAGAGTGATACTGCTCAGAGCCAGGCAATTTGCACTTTGATGTGGTATATTAGTGCATCTATTGTCGTTCCCAGTTTCTTGGTAAGTTACATGCATACAGCACAAAAAGATTTGTGATAAAAGACCAAGAAATTGGAAGTGAACATAAACCATTAATATTCAAGTAGTCACAATGATGATGGTGATGACCGTGATGATAAGTCAAGTTTTGGTTTGCGTGTACTTATTAGCTAACGTAAAATGAAATTGAAGTGATCTCGAATATCTTAATTGCCACAATTTAAGTATTGTTGATAAGGAACTTGTACAAGTCATTGATGCAACTTTAATAGTCGTAAAAGCTCAGCGACCAAGCCACCGCACCGTTAGATTTGTGATTACATACATTGTAGTCTATTTTGAACTTTTGAACCAATCCCAAGTCAAGAAACATTCGGACACTGGCTAGAACCATTGGGTCCCGATCCAGAGAGAAATCATCAAAAGTTAGAGAGCACAGCTGCCATGTGTCTGCGCTTGGAACTTCTCTGGCCTTCAAGACAAACATAATGCAAGCAAACCAGACATTAAAAAATGGATGATTATATGACTTTTTTTTTTCATTGGTCCATTGTGCATTTATGATTTTTACCTGTAAAGATTCAACTTCTTTCCATGTTGCTGTAGCATGATATGACAAGACCTACCAAATAGGAGTTAAAATTAAAAGGTGCAACTCCAGCAAGAAATTTATTTAAAGCATAAACAGTGATGATCTCTACATTTACTGAGAATCAACATCACCTACCTCAATCGCAACTCTTTGTCTGGCAATAGCCATCTCAAGTTCTCCATATGTGAGTGTGTTGTTAATTCCCAGGCCACAAAATATTGTGAATGCCTAAAAGAGGTAACAGAAGGGGAAAAATAACACGGTTTAAACGTCTTTCCAGGAAAAGAAACTTGTATATTTTCCCAACTGATCCCAACCTTTTACAATGAAAACCCTGTTAAGCGTATTCGAAAAAAAAGTACCTCAAATAGCTGCTCGTCATGCTCATTGAATGGCATGTTATTCAACTTGTTGACGATGGTTGCAACTCCTAGAAAAAAAATCACAGGAAGTATTAAAAAATACGTAAGCAATATCCGATACGATAAACATAGTACATGTCCCTAACATTAACAAGGCTGTGTATTTGAAACCCTTTTGAAAATCGAAACTTCAAAGGGCAAATTTAACGATAAAAGAAACATGCAAAATTAGATTGAAAGCTTGTTTCAGTTTAAACGAAACTTTTCCAGATATGCGATATGTATTTAGGTAATTTTAATCTAATAGTTTTGAATTGTGCTTATGTAACCGGAGAGAACAATGGAGTGAAAGAGGAGAAACGGGACCTACACAATAATATGTAATATGTTTTCAAATAGCTAATATTTTTCGGGCAAAATGTTAACGGTACCTATGATTTCTGAGAGTCTGTTTCGAATCGGCATGGCCAGTAAAGATCTCAAGTTTCCACCACATCCTCTCTCCACCTCAACAATCTCAGCAATGTTGATCACCTCCCCACTAGCAGCCACCTGTTCTGCTAGTTTCAGCAGATTGCAAGAAATCTGCCCATCAAATGATTTTCCCGAACTGTGTATGTACACAAAACTGGAAAGTGTTTTAAAACAAAAAAAAACACATTAGGCATAAACCATTAATATGCTGCTCATACTTGTTTACGGTGGTATAAAAAAATTTGACGGAATGAGAAATGACATCAAGTATTGAAAAGTGAATAAATACGATACGACAGGTGCATTATCGTGATGTTTCTTACCTTGAACGATGAGCGTGCACGTCAAAAGTAAAGTCTTGGTTGTGACCATTGATCGGTGTGTTGAGCTCAAAAAGTTTTGAGAAAACTATATCCTGTTTCATCAAATCAAATTCGGAAAAAACAAAAGGAAAATAGGCTTATGTTGAAAATAACATAAAATTAGCATTTATGATAAAAAGTTTGCAACATCGTTATGTCTTCACTAAAATAAGGCATACTATTTAATTTATATTTTTAGAATTAATGAAAAAATAATATTCATCCATGTTAAAACAATGAAAGTCAACACCGGAATATATAACTTTTACCACGAGTTTTACAGAATGCATTTATGAAGTTTCTGTTAGTGGAGCAAATAAATGGCTTCTACTTTTTTTTATGTAGAACGAGATATAAAAAAAATCTTTGATAAATATTTATACATACCTGACTGGGAACAACTGCTTCGTCAAGAAGAAGCACTGCTGCTCGCTCACATTTCAATAGCCGTTGAGCTCGTTGCATGATTTTCAAGATTACTTTCTCCAGAGAAGTCTGCTCTTCAAAGAGATCGTGTACCACTTCCAGGAGACTCTATTGTGGATTGCAAAATCAAATTGTGTATAAAACATGATGTTTTTTTTTCATATTTAATACATAAACATTTTAGACTATTTAGGCACAAAAACAATTTTCCGTTTTGTCCGTTGTGAAATTTTAATATCAAAAGATGGAATATGCAATTAGATGAAGCATTTTACATAAAACCACGTGCATTTTTAGATTTAACTTGTTGTGGTATCGAGATTTTTATGTAAAAAAAACAGAGGAGAAAGTTACTCAACAAGTTATAAATAAAGTATTGTATGATGGGAACCGCGTACAAATCAGAAATTTTTATAAACTTTGACCTTCTTTTAAAACTTCTACTAATAGTTGCAATTCTCATGGCATTGAGAAATGAAAATGAAACACTACAACAGCAACAAAAAAAGTTTGAAAACAGATTCTCTACAAATGTTAATGTATTAGTAATTTTACAGCATTCTTACTCGGTTTCTCTCGTATTCTCGGCGGGTAGCCTCCATTATCTGAGCGTTTGTGACAGCGATGCCAACAAATTGCAGGTACGTTTCCAAGAGCTGTTTCACAACAAGTGGGAACCAATAATATTTTGTTAGCGTACAATATTCAACTCATTACTGAAGCAAATTTAAAGCCGTTTCTTCATCGCATAATATTGCCTTGCTTTTATCTAGCGAAATAATTAGTAATCGGAAATTTTCACGTGTTGAAAAATATTACACACAGTGAAGTGCATAACGTAGATACGTATACAAATATTGACCTTAACATTGCAAAATTATTTTTACTATCTATGTGCAAAAATAATAATATTTCTTTACCTTTTCATCTTCAATTGAAAAGTATTCATCATCACAAGTCTTGCCCGCTTTATTCACCACTTGAGCCACAGCGATAATATCCTCATCTCCGGTTCCTCGAACGGGCATGCACAATAGAGAGTTTGTGTGCTGGTCTAATACTCGGTCGACGCTGTCATTGTACCGTGGATCCTACACATAATAAGCAAAATTGTAAGCCCATGCATTTCCTTTTAATTAAGCCTGACCTGACCACATCATAATGCAACCGTATAAAAAATTCATAAAAGCGTAAATAAAATACAAAGTTTGCTATCTAAAAAATATAGATGCATGCTAATATATGTAATTGCACCAAAGTTTATTAATATTCTGTGCGCTAATAAAATTTTAAAGATGTGTATGTATAATATTAACAGTAAAAGGCACAGTGCTGCTTCAAGTAGTAACTGAACTGGTTGCAGTCATATCATTATCATCTTCACATTTAGTATGTTTACACAGCTCAAGTTTTTTAGTATCCGGGAAAATAACGTGCAAACTGGTAGTACTATACAGCCACATTCAGAAAGGATTTAATTTTCTCTCTTAATTCTTCATCTCATGTTTACGACCGAGTTAACAACTTGAATGGCAATCTAGAATTTTGCTTGCCTGCACGACTTGCTAGAGAATAGCAGAAGCTATAATATGATGTCGATGATGATGATGATGATGATGACGACACCGAAGGAATATAAAACATTCAAAAAATAAAATAGTGGAGAAGATCACACACGATCTACAAACTCAACCTATATTATTTCTACCACTAGTAGTTTTCAAACAACCTTAAAAACATCCTCAAGAGAGAGAGAAAGGGATCATGAACATATTTACTGACTTAAGTACATACCATCTACTAAAAGTGAAACTGACTCCTCCTTTAAAAACACTTGGTTGTGCAAGTTAGTACTCCCAAAAGTGCCAAATGACTTTTTGTAAGACATTAAACTACACTACATACACCACTGCAGTTGTGTGTGATGATGGTGAATGGTAATACTGTAGGTGTAACATGACTCTCTATCTATTGCACAAGAATTAGACTACATTTTCCAAAAAAAACTTACTTCGTAAGCAACATCCAAATTAACAGTGTCTCCAGTCTCAGCAACCCACCCCAAAATCCCTTTGCCCCATGGAACTTCCACTTCGTTTTCTTCGGACTGAGATGGCAAGAAATTGGCTCCACATGGTACATCAAATACCTTTTTAAAAAATCAATACAGAAAGTAGAAAATGTTTTAACGTTCCCATATTACATTTACTTCAACTCAATGCACAATTCACTATTAATAATTATTATTCTACTAATATATTATGTAGATCCAGTTTACCACTGTAGTGGTGGTAAGTATAGGTAAAAGAGTTTGACATATTTATTACATTCCATTATTAGCTGCTTTCCACGTAATTAGGTTAGGTTCATTGCTCCTAATGCATGAATCGCTATAAAAACAAGAGCCTACATAAGCTATTATGATGATAATAATGTAGCATCAACAAGCCAGTTTGTGAGTTGTAGATTCATAAAAAGGACTAGTAGCTTCTTCACTATAAAAAAAATAAGAAATGTATTGACGAAATTCAACTTCTTTTCAGGAAATGCTTGTTTTTTTAAAGGCAAGATTTCCTGTTTAGTAAGCAGTAGTGACGTTTGTACATTTTAGTGGTTACTACGAATAAAGAAATAAAAGCTAATATCATCTCATTCCTTATTTGCAGTTTCTCTCCTCCTTTTCTTTTCCTTTTTTGCCTGCTTTTCGCAATAAAATGCGTGTCTTGTAGTATTAGTAGTAGTAGTAGCAGTGGTGTGATTGAATGGGAATCACTGGAAAAAGGGAAGAATAAGAAATGAAACCGTTTCTATTTTTATGTTCATTTCAATGGGTGGTGCGCTGTTGTTGTCACTGAAAAGCATTCTGCGAATTAGGTGGTGCGGTAGGTACTAAGCATGTTAGTATAAAGTAAGTAGGGAACACTACTGTTACAATTTCCTGTTCTTCTTCTGTTTCTTTTTGCGTTTTTTCCCAACTTCAAAGACACATTAAATCCCATCAAGTTTTATGCGTTTTCTCTCTTGACTAGTAAAAAAAATATATGTACATTATAAAAAGGAACGTTCACATTCTGGGAAATAGATAAATTACCCGATTCCTTTTTTTCCCATCTCTTTCTTCCTATTTTGTAAAAAAAACTGGAGAGTACAATGTCATAAAAAAAGGAGTGAACAGGAAAGGAAAAGGTTTGCTCGTTTTCTGTTTTTTTTTTCTTCTTTTTTGCAAAAATAGTGGATATTGTGTGATATGCTTCGTACTAGTCACTATGAGATCGAGCTCCTGTAGCTTCTCTCTACACTTCTTCTTTTTTGGCTTTGCGCTCAATCTCGACGGTAATATCAGTACCAGTAGGCCCATAGTCAACACTTTCACGGCTTGTTTTTTTTGCAAAGTTTCCGGGGTATCTGTAGATCTGTATAATATTGGTAGATGCGGACGGGGATCATAACGACAAAATGTTGCGTATATGTACCTATAACGCAATTACTTTGGTGGAGTGGGTGAAGTAAAAAAAGAGAGAAAGAAGAAGAAGAAGCAAAGCTGATTACAGATCGAGCTATATTTTCTTACAGAAAAAACACATACATGGGGTTTTTAGCTGTGGGTTTGCAATGCAAAAATAAGCTTGCTTGTGTAAAAAATGAATTCAGCTTGTTCTCTTCTTACAATACCATTATATGTGTATAAGATAAACTGATTTCACATTTACTTCAATGAAATGATGATATTTTTTTATATGTTTTTGGCTGTTGTGGTTCCGTATATTATTTTCACTACCAAACAATATCCAAACTCGTTTTCTTTCTTCTGTCAACAGTCGGCGGGGTGAGTTGGACATTGTCTGTGTATAAGTCATTTTACTGCAGCACCCCTGCAGTTTAAATATCTTGGTACATTTTGTCCGTCCGTCATTAAAACGACTGACCGAAGGGTAAAAATAAGTTTTGCTTTGAGCAGGATACCACCACCACCACCAGGTCATATTATTATTACCCACGGAACACTAACGATGGCCTTGGTAGAAATATCAGAAATATGTACATGTTCCATCCTTGCATTCCATTTACCAAGCAGGGTAACTAGGATACATTCATAGCATATTCTTTTATTCCCACGTAGGAACGTAATAAATGGAAATAAATAGGGAATGATAATAAAGAAGAGGAAAAAAAGTGTAATAGGTGTAGGTGGTATTATTGTGATGTGAATGTCTTTATTTTTGAAATTGCTTAAAGGAAAGATTACTATGAAGGGAAAAAAGAGAGAAAGTGGTAATCGTCATGATTACAGTTGCAGCCATAATCACGATGACAATGAATGACAATAATAATGATGGACTTCAAAGAAAGGAATAATGCAAACCATTTTCTCCATCGTGTGCTGCCTAGTTGGATTACTCAATACGAGTTACCACTTTTACTATTATTATTATTATTGTTATCACCCTAATATACACATTATGAGATAGAGAGGTACAATAATGCAACGGTGCACATATTTCCTGGTTTAGACCCTTTTGTGATTTTCTACTTGACTGTGCTAACACTTCACCTCATTGGCATAAGACGTCGATAAGTTACTTTTTGAAGATATAAGACTATTCGATTATTATTTCCTTAGGTTACTTACGACATATCGTTTTCGGTTGGACGGACATGGATAGAAATTGAAAAAAATATCCCGCAGCTAGCTGGTTTAAAATAGCCCTTTATCTTCAAAGAAACCAGCTATATAAGAAGATGCATTGAATGAAAGAATGTATGAAGAATTACATTTTTGAGATTATTTACAAAAAGGATATTTATGCAAATTTGTACTTGTGTAGGTTGCAGTGCTGTACTTTTTTTGTATAATACTCTCAGTAGCTATATAATCACCATCGTCACTACCATTGTACAAGATTTCTATTGGTTTGTGCATTGCTTTTTGTGTAGATTGAAATTGAGAAGAAAGGAATCGGAAAATCAGGAAATATTCATGATAAAAGATGATGATGATACTAGATTTTGTTCATTGAATAGATCAAATGAAATAGTGTCACGTCTGCATGAAAAAGTTTCTTTACGCAATTCATGCTCAGTTTGGTGTGAACGGGAAAAAAATTGAGAGAAAAGTAGTAGTGACGTGTGTGCGGCAGAATAAATATTAAATAATTGTGCATGAGTGTGCTTATTAAACTTGATGCAGAGGTGTATAATATAATATCCCATCTTCATACTTACTTTCCAGTTCTACAAAACCCAATAAAAAAGTGTTTGAATGTTTTCGACAAAGAGAAAGTAGGGAACATTGTTGCTGATAAAATTTAAATATTTTTTACATAACTGAGCATCCACGTATGTATGTAGGTAGATATCTCTGCAAACAAGTTGATCAAAACACATCTTGTTTGAAAAGATACGTAGAGTAAATACAGTGTGGAGTATCATCATCCTCTTTTACTAACCGATGAAAACAGGGAAGAAAAATCTGGAATCCTTTTTAATGTTATTATGCGTAAAGTTTGATATGTATGTATGTACATAATATATGTACATATTATAAATAAGGTGTGCCATAAGCACGTATGCCAACAATATTACGTAGGCTGGAAAACAGATACATTTGCATAATTGAATATCTGCACACAGGCTTCTAAAACCAGTGGGTGAACGGATAAAGGAAAATATTTTGTAGGTAGAGGAGCTACAAGGGTAAAACTGTATGCTTTCACACTTATGTTGGCATTTTGAGAAAATTGAAAAACAAAATCAGGCATGAATTGCTGACTACTAAGCAGAAATATATACATACTTGAAAATCCGAATAAAATCGTGGTTTATTTGCATTTGCCATCAAAAGTGTTCAAGCAGAAAAACTGAAATGATTGTGATGATGATATTAGATTATATATTTTTTATCTCCATTATAGAAAACTGATTTATAGAATAAAAAAAGAATGACCTAAATCTGTTAGTAGGTTTTTTTTATCTTTAAAAAAAATGAACAACAGCAATGAATTTCTCCGATCTAGTTATTATTCATTCCTGTTTTTAAATCTTTGTTTTTGTTACCTTCGACACAAGAGATTGTTTTCCCTTGGGCCCTTCAATCAGAAAGAGTGAGGCAGCCTCAGCATCCAGCAGTACTGCAATGTTCTCCGTGATCTTTTTCGTTAAGCTCTTCAAATCTAGATCGTTAGCAATGTCCTTTACTACATCAAGGAAGAAAGCCCGATCATCCATTTTCCGAAGCTCACGCTTGATCTCAAGATGCTTGGAGGCGTAGCGCGGAAGCTTTACCTGAAAAATTAGACAAGAGAATTAAGTGAAGTAACTCGGTTTTCTGCAAAAGTGAGGACCAAAAATAATAATACTTGGAACGGGAATAGAGAAGAAAATGTGTAGTAACAAAAATAATCCTTTTCTCTACTTTTCTTTTTCTTCTTCTTGTTCTTTATCCGGCGTTCTTTTATCATCATAGTTGAAATGAAAGTCGATCAATTATACTTATCATAAAAGCATGTAACAGGAATTCATATACATAAGTAAACAGGAATATATGTATATAGTATAGTATATATAACTGTTACATAACCGGTCCAATTGATATATTATGCTAGGCTGAGAAAAATTCTAAGCTTTTCCTTTCTGTCATTATTATTATTATCCTTCGTTACAATGTAATTATACCCCACAGCTATTTAACACTTTTCATCATGTCATCATCAGCATGATTCTCGCTTGCTCACTCACTCACTCAGTTTACCCATCTATTTACGTCCCTTTTTTTCCGTCTACACTTTGGCTATCAACCTTGTACATTGAAAGGGATAAGCTGCAAATTGTAGTGGTGGTGGTGGTGGATGGGATAGAAAATGTAATCTTTTCCTAAAGTATAATACAGATCGCCGTCTGCTGTGTTTGCTATATGGTCACAAGCCTCATCCTTTTCATTTCCTTCTTATTACTGCATGGTCGGTCGCATCTTTCACTTTCATCCTGACAAACTGTGATGATTTCCCATTCTAGACAAAAGGAACCAGTTTGTTTCTCTGGAATAGGGACGACTATTTCTATTAATCATCGGAAGATGAAAACAGAACTTGACCATTGTCCATTAAAAGAGGTTTATGATGGGATGTATTTTTTTTAAATATCTAAATGGAATTCTAGTCAAGAAGCCTTATCTACCTTTTTCATTTCACATATCATTATGCATGAAATATTACCTATGTACATCATCAAAGAACCGATTTTGTACCATTTTTAGTTGCCATTGTAGGTAGCCTATTTTCCGTAATGGGTAACCTGAGACAATCTATTTGTACCCTGAAATGTGTGTCACTTCAAAGAGAAATGTAGTTCTTTTGATATCCTCCTAAGTATGTATGCACATTGGACATCCTTCTCTACCTAACTGTTTAACTGGCAAAAATTATACATTCTAGGAACATAAAAGTCCCAAATCAGCCAAGGGGTACAAGATCTTATTAGGAAATGTACGTGTTTAATAAACATAATAGAAAGCCTGGTAGAAATGTTTTACTCAAAGAATAAATGGAGTAAGACTATAAATTCAGTGTGTCTTGTTTTCTAGTTATCCTTGCAGCGTCCCATTTCATTAGAATACATTATTCGATGTTTATTTGAAATTGAAGTAGAGCATGCTGTTATGTATCTTCAAGCATTTTATTAATGTTGTCAAAAGAATGAAAACTGTCATTCTATACCGCTTTCCCTGCTCTATGACAATTTAATGCGTAGAAGGAAAGATTAGTTCATTTTTTGTTACCAGAGCGTCTCTTACCTTGGATTCAATAAGCAGAGAAAGAATGTTGATAGAGCTGGGTGGAAGGGAAGTATACTTTCGCATTTCCTTTAGACTAGAACGCCTTGACGTAGGGGAAGGCATGAAACCCTGTGACTGTTGGGATGATGTTCCATCTTGTGTTTGAAATACACTTCGACTTTTGGCACGGGCAAAATCGTTCCTCAAACAACGTTTGGAGTTTGACCGTTTGTGAGGGGTAGACGTACTAGCACCAATGTTAATGGTATGGGTGCTTGTACTGGCGGCACTGGAAGTGCTGGGTGCGGCTGCGGGAATAGAAGTAGTTGCATTCGGGGTGGTATTTGATGCGCTTGTTGATGTGAACGGGGGAGATGATGAGTGACCTTTTGGAAAAAAATACAAAGAAGAAATTGTCAGAATACTCATAAAAATGGTAAAGATTTTTAAACTAATTCTTGTCATCACGTCATCACGCCCTTGAATGTAATTTACAGACTATGATTACTGGTATCAATCGCACATTAATTTATAGATGACGTTTCATTACGTAAGCATGATTAGTCACCATATAATGTAGACTGTAGACAAATAAAAAAATACACGGGAATATGATAGACATTTCCTTTGGCGTATGTGTGTGTTTGAAGTCCATCTATAGAACTGCTCTAGTACAGTAAATAGATCATATCACGAAATAGCGCATCGTTCGTCATGGTGACGACATCATCACAATAGCATTCTGGTTAGGTAAACTGTTTCTTTCTCACTTTTATGCTTATTCTGATTAGTTGTGACTGTGACATCCATCAGAAAAACATGCTTTTTTTCAAATATGTCAGGACATTCACCGACTTGCCTCGGTTTTACTGGTACGTACTTGGGTTTATGCTTATGTATAATATGTTAGATGCTTAGTGGAGGGGAGGAACTGCTCAACGATCTATTTAATTAGATTGTTTTTCACATTTTGCTTGTATACGCATCTGCCTTTCTTTATGCAAACACTTGTTAGGTTGACTTAATCTGGTAATGGTTTTTAGCTAACCGGATATTATTGCGTACTTTATAGGTGACTAAAGTGACTAAAATATGTCTATCAAATACAATCTATGGAGCATTTTATAATTTTAATGAACAAACTTCCGTTGTTTTGAACTGATCAAAGGAAATTTGAAATGAAAACAGAGATAAAGAACGATTCAGACAGACAGAAAGGCAGACAGATATTTCACAATCACAAAAATTGAGCATGTTTTATGATGACTTAAAAGTGAAACATTGAAATATTTTAAACACATTTCTCAACTGTAAAAAAATAACACATTTGTTTAACTACATATTATATATCGAAAGGGAAAATTAAAAAAATGACCATGTAGAAAGCAAAGATGTACATATTTTCAAGGTATTTCAACCTTTCAAATAAAATAAATGTGCAAATGAAAACCTTTTGATTTTATTATTATTATTATTATTATGCATTTATTCATGACAGCGACAACCCCGCCGTCATCTTGACTGGGAAACCTAAAACGATATTGTGAAATTGGTAATGAGCGATCATATCAAGAAACGATTAGGTCTTCTCCATTTCTTGCACTCCAACCAAACAAAGCTTAATGTTCAGCCAGCATCATCACATCATTTTCCACTATTGTTCCGTTTTGCATTATAAACACATTATCCTCATCACCTTTCCTTGATCTACTGCTTATCGTTTAAAGTCATTTTGTGTGTGTTTGTAGTCGAGTAAAACTACCTAACCTCTAGCTTGTCGATATAGTGATGATGATACCAGATAAATATCGTATTTGCTGATGTATTTACTGTTACAATTTTCATCAAGGACTTATAGTATGTAAATCTCGACGATGACGATGACGATGAGTACTACTCGAAAGAAAACAAGGAGAGGAAACTGAATAAGTTAAAATATAATAATGCATGATTGTTTTCAAGAAATGGATCTTGCATAGGGCATTATCAAGTCACAGTAGCGACAGTTGACATGTGGCCAAAATAGCAAAAAAATTAATTTTGTGGAAAAAGTAAATGAGAAATTGTTTAGAAAAGTGTCAAAATAAATGTATTGTGAAATGTGTTTTTATATAGTTAATAATTTTTAGTTACGTAGTCTAACTATTTTTGTCGGTTACAACTTGATGCGCAATTCATGACGACCTTGTTTATGAATCATCTATTGTCCAAAATGTTCAAGTAAGTACAATAAAAGTTAAAAGTAATTAAGAGCTCTAGATTCTCTTTGTGATTTCGCAATAGCTTTTATGATAAAAATATATATTGTCAGTGAGAAAATGTCTTTTGATTAGGATAAGAGTTTAATTTTAATTACTGTTTTATGTCTTTAAGAAGATGCCGTG
This sequence comes from Lepidocyrtoides sp. E14, assembly GCA_027743805.1. Lineage (NCBI taxonomy): Eukaryota > Metazoa > Arthropoda > Collembola > Entomobryomorpha > Entomobryidae > Lepidocyrtoides > Lepidocyrtoides sp. E14. The sequence continues at coordinate 810 of JAHZMZ010003687.1, read as the reverse complement.
TTCATGAACAAAATTAGGTGTTGCGTTCATCATTTGTGTTTACATCATATGTTTTGCGAAACCAGTAAGATCAGAAAAATAACATTTTTTATATTTGCGGTGTCGTGCATGGGACGACGTGATAAAGAAGTTAGGCAGCGAGAACTTCTCGCCGAGAAGTTATAGCATCATTAAATAGGAAAATTAAACGGTAGTTAAATATTTAACTGTAGATAGAAAAGTTAAATAAAATATCTCAAGTTGAAAGGAGCACTAGCTTTGGCAATTCATCTCATTTCAGTTTAGTTCCTGAATTAAGAAGAAGTGTTACAATCTAAAAGAGTTGCGAAAAATACGGGTATTTGGGCTAATAGATTCCTTTATTCTAAAACGCAAGCAAAAGCAAAATAATTGTTTTGGAAGTTCGGAAAATTTGAGTTTGGATTAAATTAAATTTATTAGATTAAAGATTATTATGTTCATTTTTTTTCTTTATTTAGCCCAAATGATGTTTCGTTTACCAAGCTACAACCGCCTTACCAACACTACTATTGAAGACGATTTATTGAACGGTAAACCACATTGAGTGCTAACTAACTATTTAATATTATTAAATGATAATTACTAATATTAAGATGGTATAAGGAATTTTCTTTTTTTTTTAAATTACAGGGTCTGACTGTCGACAATATTCAAGGTTAATCAGGTTTGGACTCGTGGTTCACTACTTTTTAAAAAGAAAAATGAACCGCGAGTCCAAACCTGATTAACCTTGAATATTGTCGACAGTCAGACCCTGTAATTTAAAAAAAAAAGAAAATTCCTTATACC
>JAHZMZ010003686.1:0-38615 GCA_027743805.1 Lepidocyrtoides sp. E14 | reverse complement strand
AAAAATACATGGGAAACTTAACGAAGAATGATAATGAGAAATGAAGACGGTTGGTAATAAAGGCCCCAGGCATTTGAATGACAAAGTATTGGCTATCGACCTCGTTTTTGCTATCGTAAACAGCATGTAGCCTTTCTCTTATGTCATTGGATGCTGAATACTTCATGCGAAAAACTAAGTTCCATAATCTTTGATGAGCATTACATGATGATTCAGCAGTTAATATATAGTTTATTGTTCACTTAAACATAATAAAGGAGTAGAAGTGTCTTACATTTCATTGTTATCAATCATAAACTTCCGTTCGTGTAAGCTTAGCGTAATATTTGTGTTTGTAATCACGGTAATGGTAGCATATTATACTTACTTACATATAATATGACTAGGCTGTCTTGTAGAGTGTAAACTATTTAGTTTATACAACCTATAATGTATGAGAGATTCGCGTAACTCACATCGGATTTTTATCTTTTTTTCTTGTTCTTCTCGCATCTTTGGGTAGAAATGATGAAGCTCATAAAGTTGAAACGTTTCCACTGTCCCTCATCAACATCATTTTGTAGGTAATGGCAATAATAACTCTCTACGTCTGTCTGTGTCTGTCATTAATATAAGCGAGGCAGTTCATAGCATACATACCTGCTACGGTGGTGACGGTGACTACAGTATTACCGATACGAAAAAAAGATTAGTTGTATAAAAAAATAATGATAATAGTGGAACACATGCGTACTTTCTTTGTTCACAAAATGTTTTTGCTACTTATAATAAGAAATAAAGTTGAAAGGATTTAAAGCTGTTTTTTAACAGGTACATACATGCATGTACAAACATTGGTATACTGCGAAAATAATTTAGAAGCTGAAAATGATGGGCATTCTACCAATAACATGCGAAAAATGCTTACAATGAGCCTATGGTGGGTTCTAAAACCGAAGATGGGAAAAGCTATTAAAATATTTACGGCTCTCCCTGTCGAAATTATATTGCTCAAGTGGAGACAGCGTTTCTGATACACTTTTTCTTCCGTTGCACAAAAATCTAGATTTGGGTTCGGTGATGTTATGCTACAAGCTAACTACTTTTAAAATGAGGTATACGTTCATTTTGGTTGACTATTTGATGCGTTTTTGTTAGAAGTTTCTCGTTTTATTAGAGTGTTCCCCTCTCAATTTTGTTTTTGCAAGTGCGCATCAGAGAAGAACGAAGGGCTGCTCTCGGGTTTCGTAATATTATTTACCGTAGTCAAGGGTAAATAGGTAGAGATCTTGTTGTGGTTGCGAATAAGTAATGGTCGGAAAACTTACTGACGGAGAGGATCTATCAGAGTGTTCACTGACAGTTTTTTGCAATCAGCCATTATTTCTGTCTGCCACTGCCATTGAACGTGGTTAACTGAGATGCTATTTACGCACACAACCACTGTTAATGATATACATACACACCTATTTACATACGTACGTAAAGACTATATACTGCGCCAACAACACACATATACGCACCTCATATTTAGCGAGATATATGTATTTTCGTTGATGGCACCGTTCAGCGTAAATCCTATTTGGATTCCTTGTTTTTCCACATCTGGATTTCATTGCTTTTGCTTCCTCCCGTCCCCTCTATTTTATCAAAACAACAAGGTCGTAAAAATCAGAATGGCTCGAACGAAAACTGTTTGCAAAAATTCACGTATGCACAAGGGATTGGGAATCCCAATTTGGGATGTTGCAGCTCATAGTTAGTAGAACAGAGAGAAGGGCAAGAAATTGAGGGGGTAAAAGATGTTATTGCTATTATTGTTGTTGTTATTCACGTAGCTTTATTATAACCGAAATGGCGTGTACTTAAAGAGGAGTTTTAAAATGGGAGGATGGAAGGAAGCAGTGGAGACGTAAAATAGTCAACAAAGCTATTTATTTCTGTACTTTCATTTCATACTAAAGGGAATTCGTAAACAACTGTACCTACCTAATATTACGCGTGTATCGTGTACTACGTGTTGTGCACAAATGAACGTTTTACTGGGCCAAAGCCCCAAACAGAAAACTTTTTTATGTGCTCAATTTTAAAACTATTTTTTCAAATAACACTAAGCAAGGGACAAAAGGCATCGCTTTGTTCAAGATGCCATCGTTTTGTTGTTGTTGTCGTTCTAGGGTATTTAGCCTGTAAAGGTTGCACTGCTCTACGTTTAATAGCTTATCTAAACTCATAATAAATCCAGCAAGCTAACGCATAGAAAAGTGACGAGAACAAACGGTCAGTGATCACGGGTGACTATAAAAACTTGGATTTCTTGATAACCACTTTTATCTCGACGTAGATATTAACTGATATTCTACTTGCTATGCTGCTTTTTTTGAATAGTTTGTAGTTAGTAAAGTCTGATAAGCAGGTGTTTAAAAAGCTTTCAAATGACATGCCGCATACCATAGCTAATCTTAATAGAAATTTGAAAATGTAATCGTAACGGTTTTTAACGGCTGCCGTTGCTTTATATGTTTCAAAATGGGATGTTAACGTCCTTGGGTTACTGGCTATTGATTACCAAAAACCGATTTAAAAAATTCAAAACCGTTCTTGAGACATAGTGCGGACGGACAGACAGACGGTAAAATAACGTATGCACATAACATTTTCGTACTAACCGTGAATTGGTATGATGTATGTGTTTATGTGAATGGTGTAGAATATGGTAAATGTGTCATACACACGTAACACAATTTTATGACCTGCCTAAAAAAATATTGTCATTGTTCACATTGAGCGTTTCAACTGCGAGCCACGCAGCTGCAAGGCTTATTGAGGGGTCAGACATTTTCTTCACTAGTGTAATGCTAAGATTACTCAATTGTAGGTTTTCCCAGTCGTAACTTTAGGAAAATGATTGGAACACGTGGGTTTATGGAAAATAAACCGAAACGTTGGATGTAAAGTTAATTACAATTATTTCCACTCGTAGAACCCTTATTTATTTATCATTTAAAGATTGGAACACGGTTTATAGTCTTCCTCATGATTTTCCGATTGTCCATCGTCCCACTGAAACTATCAAAAGTAACAAATACGACAGACCAATTCATTCATTTCTGTTAGCGTGTAAAGGTTAAGCAAGACAACTATTCTGAAGAATGAGTACATGCTGTTGTACACGTCAAGTTACTCTTACCAGTTTTCACAAGGGCTTCTTCAAAGAATATGAGACACAAAGGAATTTAGAAATGAAATTATGTGTTCTTCATTGCGTATTGAAGAATACACGTTTGAAGTAATAAAGATGCTTATCCCACGCTAATTCTATGCTGGAGCTTGGAAAACATCTTCACTTTTAAGCTTAACCACCGCGACTACTTGAGAAAAAAACTCTAACAAGTAGTCTAGGAGGAATATGTTTTGAAGCAGTTGAGTACATGCTGTTGTACACGTCAAGTTACTCTTACCAGTTTTCACAAGGGCTTCTTCAAAGAATATGAGACCCAAAGGTATTTAGAAATGAAATTATGTGTTCTTCAGTGCGTATTGAAGAATACACGTTTGAAGTACATCCCACGCTAATTCTATGCTGGAGCTTGGAAAACATCTTCACTTTTAAGCTTAACCACCGCGACTACTTGAGAAAAAAACTCTCTAACAAGTAATCTAGGAGGAATATGTTTTGAAGCAGATTTTAGTTCGTGCGCACTAAGTAAATAGCTTCGGTGGACAATCATGAACCATTTGTAAAAGACATTTATTGAGATGCTGAAGATTGTACTCTATAGAAAAACCATACATTTCAAGGGAAAACGATGAACTGCAAGTTTCGCTTCGCATGACAGAAACCGAGTGAAATAGAGGCACAATGATGTTACTTACAAACGTCAATATATATGCCATTTAAGATTGTGTTTATGGAATATGTAAAGATGTAAAATGGAAATGATTTGGAATAACTTTTAGCTCCCGAATCGTATTTTATTATCCAACCGAATGTTAGTTTAGGTACTAGTAGAAATATTTATTGACTTTGCAAGTTTTTTAATTTGTTTGTCTAATAAAATGAAAGGGCGTACATCCTGGCTTTGTCACTGCTATTCGGTTGGACTATAATTACATATATTAATACGATTATACTTCATGAAGGATCTAGTAGTAGTGAAAATAGAGGCTTAAAGGACATTTTTCCAAATACATTTGTAGTGCAACGATCCAATTTGAATCTACCTACCTTTTGCGAATAGATATAAAATCACGACACTCCATCCCAGTAGGTATTTGAACAACAATTCTAACAAAGGTAAAATATTTAAGTTGTATTGAGAAACAATAGGTAAAAAAATTGCAAATAATGGGGCAAGCTAAAACTGTAAATGCAGCAGCTCCACCTTTTCCTGGTAAAAACATTATGGCAAATGATCATCCTCATAAACTTACTCATTATTTCACAACGAAATGGCAATAAGAGTACAGTCCTGAGAGTACTCTTTTGCCTTTGTAAATATATTAACAAAACAAAGGAAAAATTTCATTAAAACATTAAGTCTCCTCATCAACTTACTCATTATTTCACAACGAAATGGCAATAAGAGTACAGTCCTGAGAGTACTCTTTTGCCTTTGTAAATATATTAACAAAACAAAGGAAAAATTTCATTAAAACATTAAGTCTTTCATTCATTACTGTTTCTGCAAAATGCTTATGACTGAATATGCACACTATAGGTACATGTATTTACGAGCGACAACGATCATGAAACGTTAAATAATATCTCTACCCTGTTTTAGTACAAGATGAAAATTACTCCAATTAGGCTACTATCCTTTTATTTAAACTGGGTCACCGTTGTTGACTTTTTAAACACTCATCTAAAGTGCGTATATCGTGTAGGTACTTCAGAAGCTTGCGCTGATAGTTAGGTATGTATGTCGAGTATTAACTTGCAAAAGATTCTCCCAAACTGCTGAGAGGTGAAACAATAAGCATTCATTTAATAAATGAAATTTCATTTAATTATATATGTACATATACTGAGTTCCGATATACATATATATATATATACATATATGTACATATACTGTGAAGTCAAGAATAGATCTTCCATTTAGTTTTGCTGGAACATTGAGTTAGAAAACTGACATTCAGTTTTAAGAAAGGGCTATTCACAGAGCAGAAGGCACTTTTGTAATGGGAATGGCCCTTTCTTCAATATTGTCCAGACAATCATGCACAACTATAAACGACGTTTAAAGTTTGTTGTTACGCTGTTTTTTAGATGAAACATCATTCCCGTTTCACGGACGGGGATTCACTAAGTGAAAATGTTAAAATCTACGATTAGGAAACGGGATCCTGATAACACCCGCTAAAGCATACTGTTGATTGTTTGCAGTATACATGAGGATCATGTTTTGCCCTTTAATTCACATCTATTTGACAGGAAATACATAAGATAAAGAGTAACTACTGCTACCAAATGGTGCTTCATTCCCTATACATCATATTGCCAAGTGGTACAAAACCGGAATTCCGCGTTTCTCTAACTTCTTGTGTAAGTATCATCGGGAAAAGGCTCAACAAGTTTAGTATTTCAATATAAACAGCAAGTAATGAGATGAAAGTTTGGTAAAGTTGCTGCTTTCTCATTGCGTTATGCTGGTTTTCTATATATTTTTCAACTAACTCACTTGCTACGGTCTGTTTTCATTGAAAACGAAGCAAGGGCAAGTAAACGATAGAAAACAGCAGAAAAAAAAGTTTCTTCCATTTGCTGCTGTTAAAAAACGAAGCGAAATCCAATATCTTTATCTCGTCATAAAAACCAAACGGTTGTTGCAAAACTTTTCTCATTCTTTTGCTTAGTTGTGTTCTATAAAATTGGTTCAAATCGAGATTGACTTTGCCCTCCCTGGCACATAATAATATATGTTTTAATGCTACTTGCTTATGGTTACTCCATGTACGTACTTTTTTAAACAACCTAAAACTAACTGTTTATTTTCAAGAAATGGATTGAATTGGTGAAGACAACCTCGGTGACAAACGAAACTCCGCCAGGAATACTGATTCATGACCATTGTCATTTCATGAACTAACAATCAGAAAAAATTTATGTGAGAGAGACTGTTGTAATGTTAACTTTCGTAAAGTTTAGCTTTAATGCCTTTCAATAAGGCAGCCTGTGTGATACTGTAAAAATCGAAGAAAAATAATCTTAACAAATCAAGAAATTTTGTACTTTGACAATCGCGCTAAATTTTGTGTACGTATTTTATACAAAAAAATCGAGTGTGCATTGAAAAGTAAACTAATGGAAAAACGAAATGCGGAGAAGAAATTTTAAGATTGAAAAGGGGGAAAAGTAAGTATGGATGTTGACTAAAACTTACATGATTCCTGCTGAACAACACTTCCTTGGTACTATCACACATTCTTTTGAGATGTAAATTTGCAATTTTCTAAACCTTCATTGACAATTTTCAGTTTTTAGAAACATTTTTTATATCCATTATCATCAGCATATCATAAGTTTACATTGCCTCCTCATGCATGGTATAATGTGGTGACCTTTCTTTCGATGAAAGACTGCCATTTAATACTGTATAGGCACAATCTCAAGATGCAAACTCATAAAAGGATTTTTCTTAAGTAATAAATGCTCCCAAATTTCTTTCTTCGTAGTATTTTAAGTATTTGCAAACAACATTTATTTTATCCAGATATTTGAATACAGGCAAATTTCATCACTCATAAAAATCCATTCTTCAACCCCGTCCATCTCTTTATACCTATTTACAAGGAAATTTATATATTTGCATTTAAATGATTAAAATGGCTTTCCTTCGTCCCATTCAAACTATGAACGACTATTTTCATTGCTCTTGTGTCGATAACTATGGCCCTTTTACCCTTAAACAAACAAGGAGCATAAAAGTGGCATGATGAACAAACAGTGATATGAAGGCTGAATGCAGTGGTACGATTTTGTTGTGTTTCTTTCTCTTGCTACGTTAGCACAATGGATTTGCAAGAAAGGTTAGTGTCTTGTCTCATTTTGCACAACTCTCGCAAGTATGCCAAATTGTGCAAAATGTGTAAGATTTGCGATTCTTAATAAATGAAATGATTCAGGCTAGTGAAATTGTAGCTGTTTAAAAAAATGCTGAATATACTTACATGCACTAACTCTGCGTGAAATGAACGGGAATACAAAACTGGAGAGAGGAAAGAAGGAAACAAATCACATTTTATGGAAAGGAAAAAGCATAAGCGAGTTGCGTGTAATGACATTTGAGAGTTGGAATCCTGGAAATGATGTACTCTCAAGACTTGAAGAAGTAAAAATCAGCACCAAACTTGGATGTATTTTTCGATTCCATTTATTTTCTTAGAAAAGCTGGTCCCTTTTCATTCAGCTCGCGTTAAAATTCTGCAAAAGATTCTGAAGAAAGAACTAACCGAGGCGCGGCACAAAAGGAGAGATCGACTATACCCGTCAGTATACATAGGTTGATGCACGTATTTTTAGGTATAAAAATGAAAATCACATTTGTCACTCTGAGTTGTATATATTGCTACTTTGGATCATGAGCATGACGTATGTAAGCCGATACTTTTGCGTAGACTTGTTTGGTAATAATAATAAAATATCTACATCATCTTTACTCATTTTCCACCGACGACATTTCAAATCCTCATGCTTTGTATTGTAAGAGCATCCAGCAAGCGTGCACCGTTTGTTGTGCATTTCGCAATTTCACCAAGTAGGCATTTCATCGTCGCGGTTCTGATTTACAAAATACCACTTCAAGTAATTTTCTCCAGCTTTCAAATTTACTAATTAGGCAGTCAGTCACGTTGTTGTGTTGGCACATGGAACGAATATGAGGATGAGTTCATGTGCTGAATGTATGCTCACTGATTCTTTCCCTGAAGTAATCTTTATTCATTCCATCAAGATGCCTATTTTATGAATGTGTTTCGCCATCTAATAAAGATAATTTCTTATGCTATACATCTTTACAGCACAACACACGTGAAGTGCAGTTACTTCTAAATAATAATACTAATAACAACAATGAAATTAGATTCCTGCATGGAAGAATGAGTTAGAACAATAAGTAAGCATGAAAGAAGAAAAATATTGGTCCCAAAGAAGGACATGCTGGAACGGAAAAGTCCTTAATAACGTTGATGTAAAAAACAACAAAAGTTACTTTAAACAAGTGCCCTGCTTATGCTAGAGGAAGTAACTATCTATGCATGTAGATTAGTAGATTCCCTTCATGTGCACATGAAGAACAACACTCTCTACTCTAATCTCGCCTTTCTCCTACCATGACTCTTCATTTTGAGTTTCACATACTACTCATTATTATTCCACAGAGCAAATTTCATATTTACTCACTCTCATAATATAGTAAACAACGTGTTGGGTACAAGTAGGTATATGGCATGGCTTTGCGTTTTCGATACTTGATATGATATTATGACTTTATGACACTGAACGACGTATCGTATATTGGTATATTTATGTTGTTTTGTTAGATAGCTTTGAAGGGAAAATAAACAAAAATATGGGATTCATCGAGGCGAGGTTTTCATCCGCGGTATTGTGGTGTTGCCTTTCAAACTAGATATTTATTTCCCTGTCGTATTTCATAAATAGAAGAATGGTACTATCTTTTACTTTGCTTTTGAACTTCTTGAACCCTCTTGGTTTACTTACTTTTGGGGGAGTATATTCCACCAAAATTACAAAAGGAAAAAGGCCAGCGTTGCTTTGGGCTGTTCCGTGAACATCAAGTATCACAATTTCCTATGAACAGCGTCTACTTTGATATACTCAGTCGCTTGTGAGGCTCAGACTCTGAGCTGCTTATAATAACGGTATTCAATTCTAAGTGTGTCTGTTCACTGTTCAAAATATGCAGTGAGTTTCAAATTTGTTATTTTATTTTGTAATGTTTCTCTCTTTTTTGTAGAATATGCTCTTTATTAGTGCGTAGTCTAGTATGAACACGGAAGTATAAATGGCTTACTATATAACTGCGATGTTTGGTTGGGTGGTTACTTTACATTTTGTGCTTGGGGTGTGTAAAATATGCTGTTCACTATAAAGTTTGAGATAGACAATCAAAATTCAGTCTTTCCTTGCATGTTAGTCACTGGGAATTGCGCAGATATGCAAAAAAGTGACGCAACTTTGAGCTGACTTTGTTCAATATATGCATGTTGGTGGTGTGGCATGGTGTTGTTGTGCGTTTCTTCTAAAGAATGTGTTTGTTGAGTCGCGGTGGTGCTTACTTTGCTGGCCTGGCCACCACACTCTGCATTACCACACTACTACCACTTAACAACCACCACCACCTATGCAATACTCGCCTTTCCTCTTTACTAGTGCCGTCCATTTATATTACTGTTTACAATGCGGCTAGTTTGGTATGGCATATAGTTCTATTGTATCATTATCATCATTGTTTATGGGAAATAAATGTGGGAATTTGAATGCGTGTATCTTTTCGATGCATCTCGTAAAAGAGAAAACTAGTAGTGTTTTCTTCGCTTTATGATGCCAAAGGGAAAAAACACACAAGGGCTATATAAACTCTTGAGCGCATATTACTTGCTTCTCTGCTATGTTGGTGAATAATACTAACTGCAAACTAGTGAAACTTGTGCCGTTGCGTATTGTGATGATGAGAGTATGATGCACTATGTTGACTTTGTTTTTGAAAGTACAATTCATCAGTCAACTCCCAGATTCGGGTATAACTGCAATTTGCAAACATTTCTCATGCCTTCGTTTCGCCACATTTGTGCGACAAACTATGCTTGAAACAATAGAAAGAGCTTTCTACAGCATAACACGAGTTTGGACTATATATTAGGATTTTTTGCTCTATCATTTTAAACTTTGTCGCTTGCAAACTCGCTATCTCCTTTTTTTCCACTGATTTGGTACTACCAAATTGGTAGTCTTGTTTCTTCCTAGTATCAATACTACCCAATTCCAGTGTTGGAAACTGGAAACAAAGTAAAAAAGCCAAGCGACGACAAGTGACTCAGAAAAATATGCAGAGGAAAGAAAGCGAAGAGTTTGTCAAGCGGAATGCTTTACTTGCTTACCCAAAGTGATGACTGCTTAGTTTTAGTTTACATTGCATTTGAATCGCTTTCCCTTTTTTTTCTTTTCCACTACTACTTGTGTCCCATCCTCTGCCTCTCCTTCAATTCTGTTGAAAGAAGCTACTGTAGCTAGCATATAATGCAATATAGATAGATTATGGTGGAAAATTACGGCGTGATATATGTTTGTTATTCCTTCTCGGAAGAGGTACAATTGAAATCCAAGAAGTAACGTTGATGCATACAGTGCTTACATCAGGGAAAGAGTCTCCTTTTTGCTTTAGTAGTTTTTTTATGTAGAGCGAGCGAGTAAACCCTCAGACTTAACTTGGCACACGCTTGCCTAAATCGGGATATTTTTGTATTTGCATATATCTAGCATTCTCTCGGCACTCTGATTTTAAGTTTGATTATAACTTTTACTCTATCATGCGAACGAAAACAAGAAAAAAAGTAGTAAAAAAATGCATGCAAATTATGTACACACAAAATATGAACATACACGACAGCAAATTATATGTACATATACGTACATGGTTGTATTAGGTAAACTTAAGACGGAAAAATAGTGTGAAAATAAGTTTCAGTGGTCCTTTGATGATGTATATAATCCAATAGTTATTGTACCTTTCATTGCAATAGTCAGTTAATATACGTAGATAATATAATATTCATATACACAATAACAAACACATTGGTATGACTTGACTAAAACTATACTAGATAATGCTATAAAGATACCTATGGAATTTTGTAGCTTTTCTACCCTTTTTGCACATTAAAATGTTAGCACGCGAACAGTTCCAGTAGACATTCCTCTAAAATAACTGCCTGTTTTCCCTTTTTGCTAAGGATGTCGATTGTCGTTGTGAGTGGAAAGGGAAAAAGCTGCCATTAAATTATGTCAAAAGTTTAAACATAAAGTTGGTTAAGAAAAGACTTACAGATACAGTCTGACAATAAAATGGTCAGCAGTTTGAGGAAGAAACTGAAGAAAACTTCATTCGACTGAATATCCACTGTTGGTTTAGATTTACTTGAGTATAATGTCACTCATGTGTCATCATATGTAATTGAAAAGCGTATCCATATTATCTCTATCTATGAAAATTTTATACTCGCACAAATTTTGTCTTCAAGCTAGTTGATTTCACTCACATAATATTCTTTGTCGAATCATTAACGTAAAATAGACGGATTAGTTGCGAGTGTATTTATTTACTTTCCATCTCATTAGCACAATTTTCTCAGCAGCAGTTCATTTGAAAATTCGTAGACTTAGCTTTGCTTAGAAAAGAACTCGAGTACATGTTCTAGTTTAAATGAAGCATGCAGTTACACGTAATGGAAAAATTTGTTTCATTCCAGTAAACGAAGCTACAACGATTTTTTTTGCCTTTCCTTTTTGCACAACGGTTTATAGTTTATATTTGTATTTATTTATGTATATAATTTACAATACTCACCACAGCCGCTACTTTGATGTTAGTCATGATGCACATCCGTCGCAAGGCAGAAAAAAATACTCACCTGCTATTCCTAAATAGAACACAATATTAATATACAGAAGCCATGCATGTATTATCAAGCAGTTACGGAATACTATAATATCCTTTCTTGCGTGTGATGAGAACTTGAAGAGAAATAGCTGCATCGAAATGTCTTCCGTTTCTGCGAAATTCTTCTTTTTTGTTTGTGATATTATTGGGAAAATTGTTATTCGGATTATGTATGTATGTATTTAAATACGTGGTATTTCTCTGTAATGTCGACAACTAACCATTGCGAATAATAAATAGCACCATCAAAAGGTTATTTAGATACCCAAGTACTTCAGATAGAAATGAAAATATGCATAGGTACCTTTGTATATTGTTACTCAAGTTGAAAATTGCGTTCAAAGTTGTTTCTTCTTGTTCTCGTCGTCAACATGCAGGTCTCACCTCTTGCGTCCCGATCCTGCAGCACACTTATCACATTGCATGCTGTAAGAACAGGACTCGATATTTAACTGTTATTGGTAGTACTTATTTCCCTCTGCTACTAACGCCTTTGTGTGTAACAATCTTACAATGATCTCTCACATTACCCATCTAAATGTGTATTTATTTCGCTCTTCCTATTTATATGAGCAACCTTATAAGTTATGTATCATTTTATTTTGCATTGCAGCAATGTGTTACTTTAACTTGGGAAGTATGCTCATACTTTTATTGCACTATTTAGGTTTTCATCTCTCCCTCTTTTCCTTTGCCATGCATGTCGAGTTCTTTCTTTGAAGCAGCTTTTATTAAAGGGATGATTTGGTTGAACTTCTTCCTAACATTCTGCAGCCGTACAAAGTAAACTGTTTTACTCGTCGTCGGTTGAACTTAAAATGAACTTGGAGTAGTAGCAAAAGAGCCGTCGTTAAGTTGCATGTTCTGCGTGTACATTATGTCATGTAAAAATAGAGAATCCTATCGTCCAATGTCATTTGCTCTTGCTTTCCACACATACTATACGTTTCATAAACGCCTGTATAGGATTTTTCCATATATTTCTTCCATCATTCTTCTATTAAAGTCAAGTCATATATGCCCAATAATTTGCACTCTCTCACATAAGCACAAAAATTATGTGAGCAACTATGGAATTCCCTCTTTTATGAATCGCTTTTTGCTAGTATTGCTTGCTACCTTTCCCATTTTTGTTTCATTTTTGGACATGAAGGCAGCAAGTTATCTAGAGCTTTCACTGTACTGGAGATTGGAACAAGCCTTTGATAATAATGGGAAAGAAGTACAAGGAAGGAACGGTTTTGCAGATAGCTGGAAACACTTTGCGGAATATTCAGCTTGCCACTATCATTTCCACATTTTACGTTTCAAGTGTACAAGATCAGAAAAGGGGAAGAGATGCCAGCTGAAGACAGCAAGGAAATATAGAGAAAGGATGAAAAATATCCAAGAAAAAAAAACTAGAACACTCCAAATGAAAGAAGTAAAAGCAGTGGCACGATGTCGTTGTTGCATGCAAGCAGTAGTAGTACAAGCAGAAAGTAAAGTGGAGAAAGGAGCAAAGCAACATAAAAAAGGAAACACAATCAGCAAAGTAAGGGCAAGTTGTGTCGTCCCCGTCTGCGTCTCTACACAATAATACTTAGGTATAAAACTGAACAAGCGACGGATGAGATGCTTTTAGTTCACATGTTGTGCGTTCAGTTTCAGTAGTAAATGGAGAATCGGAGAGGATTTCGCTTCAAATTACACCACTTCTTCAGTAGCTGCTGCAGGCAGAAGCAAGTCAGAGAAGCAATTTTTACAGCCGCTAGTAAACGACCGCTCTATGTTCGTAGTCTCATCATCAGTGTATTTATTGTAGTAAATACGTAGTAAGTTACGTTTTACACATACACACACAGAGTCTTTTGCTGATGCTCTCACTCCAACGAGCAATAAATTCCTGGTGTAGTAGCTGGAACGCAGTCAGTCACAACCGTCGGCTTCATTCATCGTCATCCACTCTCTCACACACACACTCTCTCTCTATCCTTACAAAACTCAGCATAATATCCTTTAACTTGACTTTTTCAGTCTAAATTTACCATTCACAAACACACGCACTGTTCACTCGGTGGCCACAGCAGAAGAAAGCCCAGTCAGAAATAGAGCGTTCCTTTCACAACAACATTAGCGTAGTGTGTAGGCACACAAAGACCATCAAAATAACAACAATAGAATAGGTTGGAAGGACAAGTCAATAAAAACCTAATAGCACCCAAATACCGGGCAGCCATTCCATTTTGGCATGTGAAACCGCAAAAAAACTGGAGTAAAACCTGCTATTATATGAGCTGGAAAAGGCTTATAAGCTGTATAGGTAACAGTAACAAAAGTCCGAGTAGAAAATGAAAGTTGTCGACTTTATCTGTTGACTGCTAACTAAATATCATATATGTATATCATACTAAAATAAGTTTAAACTCCGGAAGTATCCTTGTCCGTCCCCTGCATTTCAACTTGAAATTGAAATCTGACAACTTTTTACTTTCACCTTTTTGAATACAGTTGTGCTGCTGTAGGCATGCGTTTCTAATAAACTAGACTTGCAAACAAAGTTACAAGAAGAGAGACAAGCTCATCAGTGTAGCAATATTTGTATAAAATGATTTTCCGCAGATAAAAGAAGCTACCATTATTAACTGCGCAAAAGGTGCAATAGTCATCATATTCATCACCCTCTGTATTTACACACATATAGCACTTTTTCTCAAAACAAGTAGAACAACAGTAAACAGACACAACCAGGGAACGAAAGGTGAAAACTGGCAGAGAGTAAACATCATCAATTTGAGTAGCCATTCAAGGAGAACGTAGGGAGGAAGCAAAAAGAAAGAAACCTTGACTCCATGAAAAATCATTGGAGAAAATAAAACGGAAGAAAGTCGTGTACATTTTCCCATCTTCCTTCCTTTTCATCATCCGGTCCCAACTTGATTTTGCACACACAAACACACAAGAGTCTGTACTTGTCATCTCTTACCCAGTCGATCTTTACATCTCAAGAGGCAACCCAGTTCTTTTGGAATAGAATACTAAAACGAAGTAAGCGAGAGGAAAGTTTAAAAAAAGAGTAGTAGTAGTTAAATGTATTTACAGAGGAGAGCAGGCTTCCTTTTAGTATACACTGCACTGTAATAGTTTACATTCAATGAAGGAGCAAGCCTTCTGACCGAAAACTTGCTTGACAAATCTTATTAGGTTTAAGACGTCAGAGACAGCAGTTCACACTCACCACGGTACAGCAATTTCCGTATTCCCCTCTCATAAGAAGTCAATGTAAGTTTTTTTTTCTACAATCTACGCTTATTACATGATTTTTGTGAAAGCTGAAACAGAAATATGAACAAGAAGAAAGTATTTACCGCAGCTGCTCCCATTAGCACCATAACAGTTTGCTATTACAGCCGCGACTTTTACCATTATCTGACCACAATATTGCCCTTCCCGTAGATATTGTCTTGCGGGGCAAGAAATTACTATAAAAATTCACTCAACACAAGTTTGTGGTTCATATTCTGAATTGTCTTGTGCGTGTGTTGAGACTACAATAAATTAGAGCAACTGTCATTTTCCCCAATGTGTCTCCTTTAGTGAAATCATAAAGTGTTTAGGGGATTTTAAGACTAAATTCTGTGACTCAAAAGCGTAAGGAAAGCTACAGACAAAATTTTTACAAAGTTAGTTTATTTTACTTCCGCCGAGACGAAATTGTGAAGAGAAGATTAGAGGAAAAAAAAACCTATTAAGCTTACATCACGACAGAAAGCGTCTCTGTGTAAAGGTCTGCAAAATAGACTTGGGTTAATGTGAGACTTGAAAGCACACTACGACAGCATCCTATTCCATAGAAAGATAAAAAATTCTACAGGAGGAGCAAGAGCATCAGCAAGAAACATCCCAACGTAGACAAATAAATCACTCCACATTTCTGAAGCGAAGACAAAGGTATTAAAGCACAAAATTGTCTTTTTATTGCTTGCTTATCACTTACTGAAATTTTTATCTTAAACACTTTTGCTCGCATTATTGTCAACATTATCTTTTGTTTAATTTCAATTATCAATTATGTTCCTACACTGCGTCTTACTTATCACTCACAATCAGTCATATAACTACATAATCACATAATTATTTTCTCTTTGTCGAGTCATAGCAGACTAATAGAATGTAATTTTTTTCAAGAAGACCTCGTCATGAGATAAAATCAGCATGAAGTTTTATTTACAGTTCAGTTGAAGGATTCCCAAACTAAAAACAAAAGCGTGCATGTGAATGAGCAAATGGCATGAATAATTTGTGCATTTCTCAGCAAGAAGCTCTACACAAAATAGAGAAGCAACGTCACGGAAGGCTCTTACTTTGTGTCTTTCGAGGTATTAAAGCAACGTGTTTGTGCTTCTATGATATGGCGCATCAAATAAACCACTTCTTCTACACGTAATATATTTGAACTTTCACGCTCCGGTTCCGGTTCTTTTACAATAAGTAGATATGACATGAAGCAAACATCTCGTGATAATTTTTTTAACAAAGTGTTACCTGATACGATATTAAATTTGAGTTAACAAAGCTAGAAAACAGGAAACGCATGTCTAGTTTTTGAGCATAAACGATTATCTTATTGTTATTTGAAAATAAAAAATTCGTATAAAATTTACATTTTAATTATTTTTTGTGGACAAAAATCACATTTTTGTCCAATGGTTTAGTGCTTGAGAAATAATCATTTATTTTCCTAAAAAATACAAGTAGGTAAACGAAAAGTTTTCTTGCAATTTGAAAATATCTGTAAAAGTTGAGTTTTTGGATGCATTCAGTTCCAAATATAGTTCTGACCAACTGCTACCCTGCTGAATCTGATTACTTAATAAATTGCTTTAATGGTCAAATAAAAAATATCCGTGCAGTTTGGCGTAAGATCTTATTAAAATCCGTGGTCTCTTGTTATTTTTGTAGAATATTTTAAAGAAGAAACTTTGTAATAATATGAACGTAACGCATATTTCAAATTCAGATTTTTATTATTGACAACACAATAAAGAGCTACTGGTTGTGAACAATTTTCTCTCTGTGTTTCATAATATATAATAAACACATCATAATATTTCCGCACAAATGGCTGCTTGTAAAAACCATTTGCATTTCCTTACAAATAAGTGCGTACAATTGGTACCCTATCATTATTTTAACGATACATTCGTATAAAATGTCAGGAATAGTATGTCAAATATTGAGAGTCAATTCACCCTACTGACCATTTGCATATTTTAAATCCTAAATAGGTATATAATTGCAAGGTTTTATGGACTTAGCTTTAGGAACACAGTACATAAAGTGAATTGACTTATTGGAAATACATAGACATTAAAGATGCATTTAAGTTCACTGAACATTTTTTTAATAGGAGTATTGCATATCCTTATGCATAGTTCATAAGCGCATACTATTCAAATTTTCAATTGGCTTAAAAAAAGTTGCAGGCAAAAAAAAATCGCTACATATATACTTCATTCCACTGGTTCGGTTTCAGAGCTGTGGGTATATAGCTAACACTGTACGTAATGATGGAACGATGCAAGTCTGCAAGTGATGTATGCTGATAATGGAATTAAAAGTCCTACATATAAAGACATTAGCATTCTGTGCTCAAAAGACAAAAATAAGTTGCAATTATTATTCTCCCTCCAGACGCAAATAAAGACATGTCCATTAACTTTTCTAGAATATTCACAATTCTTTTGAATCTAGCAAATGACCGTATATATAAAATATATGCATGTGTTTATTCACACAGCAGCCTAATTTAGCGGACGCAGCCATAAACGGTTGCAAAGATAAGAGCTTTTTTTTTGATGCGTTCAATTGATTGCGTAGGGTTAGGTATACCACTGTGTTTTGAGATTTGCGATACTGATATGACTTTTTATGATTTTAGCCCAATGGGAGTTTCACACAATCGTATCTCAGCAGTAATTAAGGTGGTAGGAGAGTGAAAATGGGATCAAATACAATGAGCGAACATAAGTATGCAAGTTTTGGAGAAAACGCTCTAGATTTGTAGAATAATAATCGTTCCATCTCCATTTTATAATTGAAGTAAAAGAAACGCATGAAATGTAGTAGCAATACTTCATTCGTCTCTTCATATCTTCATAGAGCGTAAATTCTTTTAGCTATTGGTGTTATCAGAAACATCAGTTACAATGGATTAAACGAGAGTTTAAAATCTTTTTTGAGTCAAGCACGCAGTACTCAGCGACTGGAGAAATTATTATTGAACCCATTTTCACACGTAAGCACGTCAAAGCAGAAGAGCTTATCTAGCCTGTCCGTCTTTTACAAATGGTTGAATCAGATTAGCAGAGTGAATGACTGCAGTTTCTTTAAACTCATTAAAACGTAAAATCTTATTTATGAATTGCATGTAATGCTGCTTTTATTATTGTCTGCTTCCTCCGAAGAATTATAAATATAACAAGCTACCTAGCGCTTAGTTGAAACGACCCATTCGCTGACTTTTGTTGCGAATTTATTGCTACGTAATATTCATAACAAGCGATAGACACAATGCATGAGCAGCATTGTTGAATTTATTATTAGGTCGTATGTGCAGCTATTTACAGCTCTGCTTGTTCAATATTTTGTACAAAAACGATTAAAATGTTGACTGCAGTTGAAAATAAAAAGAGAATGGAAACAAGTGCGAATGTCCTCATAGTTTGCCAGTATGCGCCATAATATTATGGAGCTCACCGATCAGGTTTAAATGGTGTATGTACTTTTATGCTAGCTACCACTTAACACATCGTTCTCTGTCTTAATGCCGTCCCGAGACGATTGAATCTAACCTGGTTGGTTAGTTTGTGTGCTTGTGTGGGAAGACCACTGAAGTGCCGGCAAAACATAATACAAACCTACCAGACGTAGACAGATAATTCAATGCACTTTCAATCCAATAACCAGACTTGCATTTCAAGGTTTTTCTAAAGTGATTCAACCTAAGTAAATACAGCATGCATTCCTCATTCCTTTAAACTCATCCTGCTAAATTTCAACAAATGGTAGTATTAATTTTTATTGTTGTTTTTTTTGTGATCATTAAGCACATGCAAATGTTCAACATGAATCATTTCACTATGTAATTTCGGTTTGCATCAAAATTAAAAACATTGAAAAAGGTTATTTACATGTACATGCGATAGAGGTATGAATACTCTCATGTTTACGTCATGACATCTTATTTTATTGTGAAAGGCTCATAGAACTAAAACCGTGTTAGCATTGCTAACTTAGCAATATTATCACAGCAGAAACAATACCAAACTACTAGAATGCATTTTTATTGTGGGCACTGCTGTGGAGCTGGCAGTATAATGCTGCCAATTTACTCACCTCAATCCAATAAATGTCTAGCAAGAAGTTTGTCTGTTAAAAGAGACTGTGACTGCATTCTCTGTTTTTTAGTTCTTCTTGTGCATTGTTGGGTGATCACGACGAGTTACACTTACACTCCATCTTGCACAATGCACAAAGTACGTATAACATGTAGTAGTGTACATATTTTTTATATTATCCTAGTCGCCGATTAATGCACCGATTTGAACTGTTTATCTATGTGGTTTTCAATTTAAATGCATCCATTTTCTTTCCATCTTCCGAGCAACCATTCTACTGATTCTACACTGTAGTAATTACTGTGTGTAGCAAAAAGACAGGTAGAAATCACTAGGTTCCCATTTATTCACCCTTAATGCTATATTTGTGGCATTGTAGTCACGCTACCATCACCATCGCATGCACTTGTGTGCATTCACAGGGTGTCTTTTTCCGCTTATGCGCCGTCATTCATCATTATTGCAGAAGTTGGTATTTTTTCCATCACATTCACTTGTTAATTCTGGGTTTTATTTTTTCTTCTTTGTAAAAACCATGGTCCATGCCCAGATGAAATTAAAAAGCAAAAAAAATCCAGGCCGACGAACAGGTTTTTGCACTTGCTCATGCTGTCATTCAAAAACATACACGAATTCATTAAAGGAGGGAAGATAGGGTTACGGATTTCATCCGTGTCCGTTCGTTTACACCTTAGGAATACTAGCAGCAATAATTGTATAAGATAATAAGAATTTGTTACCTAACTTTGGAAAAGACGCATATAGACCCATCTAAGCATGAACAAGAGAAAAGGTACATCATAAGTACATAAGCATATCTCTAGTACGTCTGTCTGGCGTCCGGGGAGAAGAGACAAAGACATTGCGTTCCTCTCAAAGTCATTTCTCCTGGAGGTACTACTTGTTTGCATGAATAAAACAAGTCAAGAGCCTCACATACAGCTATTATTAGGAGTTACAACTCAGCGATAAAACAACCGTGTTCCGCCCATAATTTGCCTTTTTATTGTTGTAAAGTTGCAATTTGTCTGGAAAAAATAATCTATATGACTTTAGTCACATTTGACTTGTGTTTTCAGCTGTGAACATTGCGCAGGTTAGGACATTGCTTACGCAGTTTTACTAATATCTAATATAAAGATAAGATCGATGTTTCAATTGTGATAGTTGAAAGTGAAACAAAATAATAGCAATAAATGATCTTTTCACGTTTTAACCTTATAAATTGTTAGCTTACAGCATCTTTGTACGGCTACTATTGTAGCAACTAGTAGGGCAATACAATGTTAGTTGCTCATGCATGAAAACGCAACTACTATCCAGGGATGAATTCAGTGAAAGTGCGGTGGAACTGTGAAGGAGGAGTTCCTTGCTCGTCATTTTTGTATGTGTATTTGTATTTTTGAATCGTAGTGTTTCCGTTGTCTCAAGCCAGCTAGATAGATACTTTTACAATCGTGAAACTGCTTACGTAAATATTTGAAAGTGTAATTTGTTGTTTAGAAAAATTAAATATTTACGGTCCACACGACAAGGAAGTAAAAATGATTTTAGCTTTACACACTTTGTAGAAGTTTAAATAAATACCTACTACTGTCAATTATGTTGCAGTATTTGACAACTGCACGCCCTTTCACTGTAGTGTGACTAAAATGCAATAATTTTTATAAAAATTGTTTTTTCACTTGATATTAGTATGAGCAATCATGACTTGTTAGGGTCTCAAAGACTCATAGTCTCACACGTATATGTTACTACATAGTCATAGCACATGCAACTTTGACTTTTTATATGCAGGGGGCCATCATAGTAAAAGTTCATCTCCAGTTCTAGTCATTTTTGTGATATGACACGATACATGAACGTCACATTGAGTTTCAATTCATATCATATCCGTGACAGTTTTGACAGTTTCGTGTTTAATTTTTGCTTTTACATCACTCAGACTGCTGGGACCTTTTTATGTGGTAGCGTGTTTAATATTTACACGGGACATTGCACATAGGTAATATGTGTTCACCAAAGCGTCAAAACTAAAATAACAAATGCAAACAAATGTTTTGTCTCTAGTCCATGGAGAAAAGTCCGTGGAGAAAGCATATATGTATGTTTGTTCTTCAATTCACAGAAAGTAGAATTTTTTATTAAATGTGCATGTCTGGTTAATGTATTTCCTACAGAAAAAAATGATACTGGAGTACTACGAATATCCACAATCAGCTTTCTAAAATCAGTTGACAAAGCCTTAAGTTGAAGACAACAGTATACTCGCATTTGTAATAAGCTTTTAATAAGCTCAAAACAAGGCTGGTGATCAATCAATTAAATACATGTCTCGAATATATGATTCCGTTAATATTATCCAATTACTTATTTTTCGGTTAAAAACTCCAAAGAATACATAACCTAACTACATTCAATGAAGACACTGATGATGAGTAATTGAAAGCGAAATAGTAGTCGGATTACTTGTGGCACTAGCGGCATATTATTATTGTCATGTACATCTTTTGTAGTTATAAAATAATAGAATCTAGACAAGTAATTTAATTTTAGATCTTAGTATTATTTTTGCAAAGAGCATTACTAAAATTATGTCAAAAAACTTGGACCTGTAATAGGATTTATGACAAAATACATTACTGTTGTTTACGTAAGATCAGTAATAGAGTCATTAGTATTATACATACATGTATCGAGTGTCATTGTCTTGGGCAGAAAATGGATAAAATAGAGCTTTTATACAAAATTCTTCTAAGTGCTTGAAGTTAAGTGCATATTTATATCTACTCCTTTTAATCACTGCACAATACAATAAAAAATTCTCTCTGTAGAAGAGACAAATTATAGTGACAAAAGCAAGTAAACTGGTCTGTTGTATGTAAGGCTGTAACAAAGTAACCCACACAGTTAGCCGTCATTGTTAGCTTGAAACGTGTCTACATTTTTGCATAAAATTGTCTTCAAATGCAAGACTAAATTTGAACAGCACATAGGACATGGTAATTATTATTTGCATATAACTCTTTGACTTTGAAAAACGTGCAAATAGGGAAATTTATGATATAAATGAGTATTTTACAGACTTCCAGCTGCATCACTTATAAAAACAATGACACTAGCTTTTTGCGAGGAAAGAAGAAAAACAACTTGACTCATTCATCACAGAACAAAGAATAATGATGGCTGAAGATAAAGAAATATCTGGAACCCACTATTTTTCATGATACATCTGAACAGCTAATAATATCATACTGTTGATATAAAGTGTATCGACTTGATCATTAATAGTGTTTTTATTGACGAAAACAATATCGTTGTTTCTATTATTATGTACATTGCGTCGAGTTAAGAGACAGGTCCTCAAATTCACTAAATTAGACTTTTTGTGGACCAAGTATGTTTTCAAAAGACATTCGTGAAAAGCACTGTTTTGAAGAGATTGTTTGTATGAGTATCTTTTTTATATAGCAAAGTAAAAGACAAATTCTTCGTTATATTATCGGTGGAATGAGTGATTATATCGATACATTATCACTTAATATTTGCAGTTGCATAATGTGGTGAAGGTGCTTTGTTTTGTGTCTAAATAATGTCATAAAATGTATTTTGAGCTTCTGAGTGAGAATAATTTAATTTTCAAAATAAAGTATGCAGCTGCCGAGATTCTGAGGCACCAAAGTGCTGAGATGTACACAGAACGATCTGTGATAACGACTTCATTATGCTTGGTAAGCAAACTCTCATCATCATCATCATTTATCTTTACTCTTCATGTCATGGAAAATTTCAAGGCACGTCCACCCTCGTTGTGTCATTCAACATTTATAAGATAAAATGAAGTTTTAAGTTGTATTCGGAGATTCAGCAACCAAAATATCAAGACCCAGACAAATAAGTGTGAGAAAGTACCTTTTCCATTTTAAATGTGACTCCAAAAAATGCTCAACATTTCGCTGCAAAATAATAATGTCACTCTTTCGTTGCTGCTCATGCAAATTTTTCCGCATGTTTGTTGTGCTAGCTTCAAGCATACCCATAAACACAGTAGTTTTCTGCTTTCTATTTAGCAGAAGCATGCCTTTTCCAATTTATCTTATATGGAAATTAAAAATAGCAAAGAATAACATCAGACATGTACTTTTATGAGCATGCAAAAGTAACACTTCATAAAAATTGTTTTTCCATTGCGGTAAACACAGTGGCACGTATGTACGTACGTATGTATGTATGCCAAATATATCTCATTTTACTTTCCCTGTGTTTGTCAAGAACAATATGGAAAGCATGTATGTATATGGGTTGATATTATTGCATTGCTGAAAATAATGGATGAATAGGTATTTTAGGTTGACAATCATTTTCCAGTTGAAGAGCTCTTATTTGACTGTATTTTCTTAAAAGTATTACTAGTTTTCATAATTTTCCAATTATAATTATTCTATTTGTGAGCTTTATAATTGTGTCAGCAAAATGTTAATAAACAAACTCGAAATTCTTGCCATCCATCCTAGAAATTAAGTCTAGTTAACTTCCACGCACACTCAACTTTTATTGCAGTGACTTATTTTTGATTTACCTAAACAAGGTTACTCACACAGAGCCAGTATAATTCATTGGTGCTAAGTGTGAATCTAGGTATATTAATTACGCGAGAAAGAAACGCTAGTGCATGTATCACTGTGAACGAGTTCGAATTTTTAAAGTGTCACTGCAAAAACCGCACTTAGGTGTTACCATATAATGAGTCTGTGATTGCAATAGCTAAATACAACCATAAAAATGCAAATTAAATACTTATCAATAAATAAATCGATATGGGGCGGGGTGAAGTTTATCTTCTATATAATGAGGTCATGCCATGTTTTTTTGTTGCAAGTTTAGTGCATGTAACTGTAATAATGGGATGAAATTTGCAATGTTACGTTTCTTATGATTATCACATACGTTATTAATACGCTACTCCCAGATCAAGTAAAATTTGAGAAAGCATTTTGAGCATGTAAATGCCCAGTATTGAAACCCTCAAACTGAAAGATTGTGCTCTTAAAATAATATGATTATAATATGCCGGTTTTAAGCATATTGTTTATTAAGTAAAGCGGGAATGACAACAGTTCCCTCATCAATTTTGGAATTAATTGAACTTAAACAAGAGTCAATGAAATGCTATAAAGTGAAGTGGAAGGTTGCTGCCGCAAGAAGTGGCAAGGAAAAGAAGCTGGGACAAAGGACAAAGTACAATAATTATACTGGAGACTAGACAAAAGACTGGCTTCAGTAAAAGTTCTTATTCACCAACATGATACACTAATACAAATTGCTCTGCTTTTATCATCACCGCAATAACAAATAATTATGTTACAACTATATTAGTGTACAATAAACTCTCTTTTCAATAACAACCATCCACTAATTTGGCAAAAATGGGAATGTTCATTGTCCGCTTTAACTCAACAATAAAAGTCTTTACAAAAAGGAAGATAATTTCTATTTAAATACATATCTACGTTGATTTCAATTTTGTCGATGTGGGAGTTGTGAGAAAGTAACTCCACCGAGTTAGAAAAAACTTTAAAACCGACGCAGCTGCTGTGTAATAAATCTACTGTGTGTGGTGTGCAATAGTTGTCCATCCGATATTTATTTGCTATGTAAAAAGTAAAAGAAAAGTTCTGAATGGATAAGCAATTGCCTAAACTATTTATTGCTTCATTTACTCCTCGTGCATACACAGCAGCACCTTCTTGTCCTACAGCTAAACCGTGAACGAGGTAGACACATAAAATTCTTACTGGCCATTCACGTGGCAGTAAACTGGTCTTTTACTATACTTCAATTACAACTTAGACACAATAAAACATTTTTACATGCATAGCTTAATAGAAGCACCAGTTAACGCGCTAATACGTATAGACGAAAAAACGCGCCTGGCAATAAGTGTTGTAACTCTTACAGTAATCACAAATTCTTGGAAGAAATTAAACCGAGCAAGTTTTTGTCTTCCTTTCGTATATATGCCCATTCAGTCGTGATGTACAAATAAATGCTGGCCTTATGCGTGTCAACCCGCAAAGGTACGGATTTTCCTCCGCAGTACGAGAACTCGTATATATTTGTTTCCCAAGTGCTTAAATGAAAGAAGGTATTTCCTTTTGTTGTGTTGCCTGCTGTACTATTCATTATAGTATATGGCTAATCGTATATCAAAAGGATTTCGATTTTCTGGACTGTTTGCCACAGGACAACAAAAATTGAAAATGTGCTTTGTTTATGATTTTATGAAATATAAGCACTTTTATATTACATTCAATCTGCGTTTGCACCATTAAAGATGTCACTTTAAAAATAAGACGGGTTTTTGCTTTTCATGCTTCTGTTTTGTTTGCATGTAAGAGGCATTAGCAGCTGAAGCAGATGAGCAACTTTCTACAGTTTATTTGGGTGAAAAATACTACTGAAGTTGCGAAATTACAAATTACATATACTATCTTCGTGGAACGCCAATCAGCTTTTATTAGCCGACTACAGCATAAGCGAAATGTGTTTTGCTGTCACATCTACTATCTACCTCGTGAATTCCGAATTCAAGTTTTCATCTTACTCTATGTGATTTTATATTGCATAATTCTAAAGAGTAAAGGATGATGCATAGGTATATACCATGTATAATATAATCCATTTACCATGATCTTTTGCCATTTTCACTACAAACAGATAGTTTACGATTTTCTCTACTCGATTCGTTTTAATAACTTTCAATCAACTAAACTTGTCACTATGAAAGATTTCATGAGTAGAGATAATGCGAGTCAAAATATGCTAACATTTTCAAAATATTCACCATACAATAAATACTAAATACATATATAGCACGCCATTTGGTTTAAGGAAGGAACTATATAAGCTCCTCACCCTTCAATCATATTATTTTATGCAAAACATATATATGTAATATAGAGTAGAACTCGGTTACAAATACTACTATCTGACAGCATTTTTGTCTATTTTGAGCAATGAGTATGACATTTTTAACAATGCATCTGCGAAATTCTATTGAAAATTCGCATAAAGCACGAGGAACATATATATGCTCAGCTGCACATGAATGAATGTATTATTGAAGTGAGACGATTGTTTGGCAGTGCCTGACTGACTTAACATGTTCTTCACTTCATCTTCCAACTTCCCCTTCACCAGATTTTGCAGCTGTATGGGAGCTAGTATCCGTAGATTTGTTCATATGCATACTTAGGGTAGATCAGCTCACAAAAAAGACAATGAAAAAAATATAGATAGAAAAGCAAGACAATAAATTCAAACTTATGCATGCATAAATATTTAACGAGGGAAAATATCATTTTTCCAGTAATCAAAGTATCTAATAAAAATTGATGGATAATGGATGGTATCCATATCATAGCGAATTACATGTGTATAATGCAAACTGTGCTGTTGGCTTTGTTTGGTACATGAAAGTTGGAGGCACTCACCAATAAAATTTTGCATGCATAATCCCACCACCAAGTAATTTGATTGTTTTTGTGTCTGGAGAAAGGGGTGATTTTTTCTGTCGTGTCAATAACAAAATGGTCATTTAGCACCAAATGATCATTTTATTGCCTTGATTAGTCCGCTAGACAAGTTGATGAACAAGGCGTTTTATGGCTTTTCTGGATTGACTAAAGACTGACGTTCCTTCCTTCAGTTGATAACAAGTTTATTGTCGATTTTATGTGTTATGACTGCGTATGCGTTTTATTGCTATTTAGTATACTACCAAAACTGAAAGTATTGTATGCATGAGACTTGGACAATATTTATAATTTCTCGTATTTTTTACTCTGTTCAGTTGACAATATTTTCAACAGATCCGACCGTCACATTCTATCAAGTTGAATGTCAAAAGAGAAGTTAGATATTAGTTGTTTGGTAAAGAAAGTAATCCTATGGATCATAAAAGCATGTACAAAATTAGATATATATTGTTTATTTTATGTTGGATAACATAATGGTTTAAGATATTTACGACTGTATTACCTATTCATTCATCTGTGCTATTATTTCATGCTTTATTCCTTTAAGAACTGCCGTCACATTCTTAAAAATGTAGGTGGGAGAGGTCATCGTCTGAATACTGAGAATAAAAATTCTTTTAGGAGCACAAGGATAAAATAATTGAATTTCAAACTTCCTTTTAACCTTTACCCTATCTGCTGACTACTTACATAACTCAACATCAGCCTGTGAAATGGTTGTGAAACGTAAAGTGACTCAGATCCCATGAAATTGTATTTACTTGCGATCTGAAGATGTGCATAAGAAGCAAAAAAAGGATAAAGGATATCGTCATTTTTCACAAAATATTTTCATGATATTGCTCGCACTGTGTTTTAAAATTGCAAGCATATGAAATTTTTGTACAATCATACAAGTTTATTGACATCATGTATGACGTTCGCGTATATTACTACCAGTGAACAATGTAAGCAATACTTTTTTTATTTTGGTAGTTTGTTGTACACTCTCGTTTCCTCTGCTATTTGAAAAATGGTGTACTTATTTGTGCACAATGAAACGATTGATTACTTTAAAAAATAAAAGTTTCAGGACACTCATACAGACGATTTCTATATCGTTTTAAAAAACGTAGACGGGGTAAATAAAAGTATGGCAATACATATATTTTATATTTAAAAATGGAAGACAAGTCATGATGTAGTATATTATTAAAAACTTATTTTGTCGACGTTATTTAACTGTTTACTAGAGAAGTTATTGAAGGTATAAGACTGCTCAGCAAAAATATCATTCAGGTACTACTGCAGGAATATCTCAATTCCCTACTTTGAGTTTACTAGGCATATCGCCATATTCTTAGTGGAGTGCTGAAGCGTTGATGCATTTTTCAAGCATTTTGTTTTGACAGTATCAGTTTTTAAAAAGTGTATATATTAAAAGGGATAATTGGTACTAATATCGTATCATGAACTTATATATTCCATCCTGAAATATTGATCCATTCTGTTGTAATGCTGACTCACTATTCACACCTGTAAGAGACGTTCTACTCCACTAGTGTTATATGTTGAGTTATAGAGTTCTGAATCACGTATCCGTCGTAGGTGCGCTATTTCATGTAAACATCAACTATCAATAGTTATTAATTAATCCGTCATCTTAAACTCCGAAAATATAGTGCGCCCAATACAATATAACTCCACAATGCTAATTAATAATTTAAATTCGGAAATTTAATGAGCAGGAAAATTTGAATGACGAGGTTTCTGTGCTTATCACTGAGAATACAAGCCCAGAGTACAGTATGTCTGTCTTCTAATAATGTACTTTTATGTTGTTCGGTACAAATCAATCCGTGACATGTAGTCGTAATTATTGAATGAGAATGATCCAGATGCGGATGAACGAACGGAGTGAATTTGCGTAAGCAGAATGAATGTGACCAAGAAAGTGTAGCGTTCGGACACTTTCAAGTGATGCAATTGTATAGGTAGTTGTTTTTTAAATGAAAACAAGCCGTTTTTATACTAATTTCATTAAAAGTGTACAAAACTAAATACACGCAATAGTACTAGTCAGACTTGAAAAATTATATTCCAAATGTTAGGTTAACTGTATGATAATATACCAACCGAGCTGGCTAGAGCATTGCACTTATTTAGTTACCTGCTTTAATTTAAGTGTTTATTCGTAAGAGTCTAATTGACAAAGACTGACTTTCTAATTATATAAAGGTAAGTTTGAAATTGCCAAGTTCCATCATGCAGTTATGTCAGTTTTGTATAATGCGTTGCTAGCTAGCTGAACAAATCACACTACTGCTACAAAGACTGGAGGTAAATTACACAAATTGAAGCAGTCTCACGTAGCCCCATTGACGTTGTCTCGCATATCGTGAAGAGTTATGTACATAATATGTTGAATTGGAATAGTCGCAAACGGTTAGTAATAAGCTCTTCTGCATGAATCATGCAGCGAGCTAATAATGACAGTAAACGCAAAATCATTTTATATTAGTTCTAGTTTCAAGTAGCAACTCTTGCTAAAGTCATGATGCATAAAAATTTGGTATAAACTGATAAATGACGGCTTCTATTTGGCTTGAAATAGTTCAGATGTAGTCATTTCTTGCGCACTCATTTTTACTCAAATAGGAAATAATATACTTGAAGGTGAGCAATTAAAAGGTGTCAAAATATATGTCTATTCCAATTCATTACAAATTGTAGCGAGAATGTAGAATCATGAACTTTTCTGAACTCTTAACAAGAAAGAATGTGGGATTGTTAATGGAAAGTACTATATCTTCTTTTTGCGTCACAAAAGTAAGTATTTTCAAATGTCTTCATCAATTTCCTTTCAAATAAAGAGCACGGACGGCATCCTTGTTTGCATGATTGTTTAGGTATATGATTTTTTCTGTATTAAAAAGAGCCTTTGCTGCACTTTTGTACCCAACTGCATGTTTTTATGCAAGTTTTGATAAATTCTACATGAGGCAACGAATTTGAAAAATCCAATTTCACAAGATGCATCTTTATAGCATGCATCACGAGCACACCAAGATTCTTTTCTACCTAGATATATACCGGTATAAATAACAGATAGTTTATCACTAGCCTGCTTGAAAGCATGGTATGCCTCAATGCAGTCTCTCTTGTCCTGACCAGGGTTGGCGTATTATTATCATTTTTCTCAGTATCTTTCTGTCGATCAGCATTGGCACAACTTGCAATACGTAGGTGCTCCTTTAAGTGCATAAATGCAAACACATGTAAGAAGCTGTGGGTGAAATGATGCTCACGATGATGATAACAGAAAGAAACACAAATAAAAAACTGCAGCATTTTTTAGAACACGGCATTCAACAAAAAGTTTGAGTTGGTAATGTGTTAAAAGGATAAATGCATGCTTGTATATTTCCTCCTTCTTACATATATCTTTACACAGAAATCAAATTGAAACAACTGCATTGATTATAAGACTATTATAAGATATAAGTTGATAAGAAGGTGAAAAATTTATTTTTTGCATAAAAATAGAAAAAAGAGACGAACTAAGAAAAAACTGGTGTTAGTAGCCTCAAATAAAACTTTTTTTGGTTTGGTGTGTGTTGACGATCCCGTGTTTGGAAACACTTGATAGGTGTTTTCGTGTAATCTTGTCAAGTAGAAAATTGTTATTACATCAGAAGAGTGCAGAAATATTGGTGTACGCATGGTAGGTACTATGCGTTAGAAGAACAGTGTCTGACTTTGTTGAAATCCAAAACTAGGGGAAGAAGGGAAGCTCAATATTTTCTCAGCAGTGCCGTGTAGTAGTCTAAATTACATTACGCCACAGACTAACTTACCACTACCTCTTTTAAAGTTTATAGTGGCACATTGCTTTTTTCATATTATCTCACGCCAGGAGGGGAGAGCAAAGTGAACGTGATATTGCTCAGCTATTTTGTTGAATTCATCTACTCATCAGTCTGTCGTTGTCCTGACTCACAGTACATTAAGTATGTGTGGTAACGTCAATTACGGCTATCTCTACGAGTCAGTGGTGGCAAATGGAGACATTGAAACGGTTTGCAGTAACCAAATCCTATTTTTTGGCTATACCAGTGCCCGTTGAGTATAAAGTGCAAAAAGAAATGAAATCGAGGAATAGAAGACGTTAGAATGCGTGAGTACATGCGCACATGTGAAGCAGAAGAAAAAGAGCGTGGAAGTAAAAGAAAAAGATTCTGCTGAAATTAAGAGTGCATTACTAATAATGACATGTAAATGAAAAGGAGACTGGCACTGATAGAATTGCTCGTAAAGTCCTGTTTACAATTATAGTGCCCACGGCCTACATTATTACTTATATGAATATGGGTAAAGAAACGTTAGAAATGAAAGTGAAAGGATGGAATGTTACACATTAACACTAGTCAAGACAAGAATCGTGCGAAATTGGTTGGGGTTATGTGAGACAAAGCTGGGAGAATGTTCTAGTAATGAAGTTTAAAATGAAAATGCGACTAACTCAGCACGTCAAAATCTTTGGAGCTCTTTACATAGCCAGTTAACTCTAGCCAACTAGCCGTTAATAAAATCCCATGTTACGCTGCGGAAAGAGAATTTGAGAAATGTAATTGTCGGTAAATGGCTTTTACTTGACTTATCGTAGGAGGAAAGAAGAACTTACTATCAAGTCACTGATAGTCTTATAAAATTATTCAGAAGAAATGAAGAGAAGGAAAAGACTAGCGCCAAACCACAAAACCATAGCCATACTTCCTTCCTTGCAATCTTCCTTTATTGGTGCTACAACTCATGTCAAAGTAAGAGAAAAATCGTTCCTTTTACTTATTTTGAGACAGTGCCTGGTGCAGTGGTGGTAAGAACAGCGATGATAGACGTTATGAGAATTAAGTAGGTGGGTACATTTTTGGGAAAAGAGCGAAAATATTGGACTGGAACATTTGTGGAAAGTAATGCAATTAAAGAGCGTCCAGGCACTGCGGCTTTCCTACAATATTGAATCACGGCCATGTCACCAAATTGGTTTATTCATTATCATATTTTGTCTTTCGTGTGTCAGTCTGTTGTCTCTTGGACTAATAGGCGGTGTGGATGCTCACCTCAACGACAACTGTACTGACATTTAACACCACTGTCGGCACTATTATTAGCATTGCACAATTTGTAATGCTAAAAGACTTGACTAAGGTGACAGACAAGAGGTCGCAAAGTCTCTCAACTTTACCCCTGCTGACAGTGCACAGTATTTTGTCAGCAGAAATGGTGACAAACCGTAGCGTTTACAAGAGTATGGAATTTTCATTGTTCACTCTTACTTTGACCATAAAAGCCTTGTTACATTTATATTGTACCTATATGACATATTATATTACATGTCGTCCTCAAAACCAGTTGCCAGATACACTTCAACTCAAACAAAAACCCCGAGTTGTCTTTCTTAAATGTACTGTACTTGCGTGGAGCATAATATATTAAGTATGTAATGCTACAATGTTCCAGTGAACTTGTAGTATTTCTCACATGCGAGGTGACAAAATGTTAAAAATGTATTATAATTTCATTTTCTTGCCCATTTTATGGAGCATTTCACATGACATTCGAAGATTTGATTAAAGTATTTCATTGAGGTAGGGAAGGACTACTGGGATTCACACAAAGTAATTAATTTACCTTTCGGGAAATCTTTCAAAGTGATTTATTTTTTGCTAGAAGTGCGGTGTATTTACTACAACTACTCATGCTTTAGAGTCACTACGGCTTTATAAAAGTTCTATGGAAAAGGAAGAAGAACAAAGTGATCGTTTACCACTGAAGCAAAAAGTTCTCAACCTAGTGTTACAAGTTTGCTCAAGGGAGTTTCCGCACATTGAGTACATCGTTTTTGCATTTTTGAGTACATCATCGAAAACATACCTATATACATGTGTACCTACAAATGATAGATATAACCATCCTTCGCTGCTGGGAAAAATTGTAGCAGCCAACAGCTGGAGGTCAATTGTTAAGTAGCTAAACCTACTTCATTTAATAGTTGGAATAACTATAAAGAGTGTATCATATAATTTTATTATTATTGTAAAATTTTGAGATATATCCGCTCCGAATCCATCTGTCAACCCATTTAAAAGGCAATACAAGAAATATGTGGGCTGGTCACAAACGCAGAATAAAGTAGTTACTAGCGATCCAAGTACAGTCGCAGACTGTTTAAGAAAGTTTTGGAATTTATTTGAGCATATAACATCTTACATCATTTTATTAAAGAACATTTTAGTCTTGTATATGAAACTATTCTCACACACACATATAGCAGCTCATTAGGATTACTGTATTTTGCAAGGTGATGGAAATAACTTTCACACAGACAAGCTTTTCATTGCACATCCTAAATTATGTATTTTATTTCCAAAGCAAAGGGATGGTAGCTGAGATTAAAAGGATTTTCTCTCTTTAATAATAAAACAGACTAGATTGCAGTTGATAGTTTTCCAGTTCAGTCAAAAGTGTGTTGGTGTTTTTATCTATTAGGTTCAGCCAATAAAATACAAGCTACTATAGCTGTGTTAAACTTGCACACATGCCTGTAGCAGTAGTTGGCCTATCATAATATCTATTTAAAGCTGGTATGTTTCTATAAGGTACAGAAGGCCTGAGTGGAAATGGCCATTTAAAAAACTGGTGCCAGTACATCATAATATCACAAAAGTATTTTATTGGGAAAACGAAAAACGAACTTTCCCATTTTAATAGCTTAATGGAGTGTGTGGTTGTATTCATAAATTACATCATTAAAATTACCTAAAAATATACAACACTTTCCTGAATTCTAAAATGCTTCTTAAAACACAAAATACTTGATGGTATGATTGTTATCATATATTGCTCGGGCACAAACACTTGCTGTCATCTCAATCAATAATTTTGTCCACAGCGAAAAAATCGCCTGATTGGATATGCTTTATCTGTGCTTGTTATATTATCTCGCTCGTAAAAAATTGATTTTTACGATTCAGGCATTATAATCAACATGATCATGTAAATGACAAATAAATCCATAATAATTATAATATTCTTAAAAAAAGTATGAAAAATGTAAGATTATTTTTTTACGTAGGTAATTGTTCCTAAAGATTTGATTTAACTAAAATGGGCGCCGAGATAAAGTAATTTTTCCACGTCAAGATGCAAGGACAATTCTCAAACATGACGACAAGTAAAAACTACAAAATAATGCGCATAAACAAGTTCCAAACATTCCAAATTGAGTCACAGGTCGTTTATATAATTTGTCGTGGTTAAAACTGCTGTTTTTTTTGGTTGTTCATCCCAAAGCGACAAGCTTTCATTCCATCAACTTTCACTGAATATGAAAATAAACCTATATAAAACTTACGCGAGTTTAGCAACACTCATAAATGGTCGAATCCTAATGCATGGGAGATACGCAATACTTTTATTCTGAAAAGAGTATCAGTCCAAAGCTACAGCTACTTGTGTATGAAATGCATACATGTAAGCATGTTATTGAAAGCTGCTAAAAATCAGCCTTCTCTATACTTGCTAGAATACTACTCTGAATCTTTTACTCAGATTAGAATTAATGTTAGTTTTTTGAAAGAAAATGACAATAGTAGTAAGAACATTATTTGATAGTTAAAGTCTTGTTGTATTAAAATAAAATTATAGAATTTGAGCATGTGATTATTACTTCCTTTATTAATTTCAAGGGAAATTGTAAAAGAACGTTTGAGAGGAACTTTGTGCAATAAACTTTCCCTACTTGGCAAATACAACACGAAAATAGAGTATACAGAGCTAACGCTTTTACATTCAGCTTTCCAAGACAATTTTTTGTGTCTCTCCTCAGGAAAGCTCATGTTGGTAGTTGGTAGTCTCAAGTTTCCCCAACTGGCTTACAAAACCAAACAAATGTATAGCTTTCTGCGTTGAAGATTTTAACGGGAGATAGGGGAATAGAAAAACTTGAATTGTAGATATTACATTACACGCTTCACACTTTCGGAGCTTCATTTTCATCATTCTGTTACTCTTTGATAATGATAAGGAAGAAAGCCAAGCCAAGGGACAATGGTGAAAATATATTAGATTATTGTAACTTATAGCTTTATAATATGCAAGTGTCTAATGCTTCCTCATTATTTCTCTTTTACAGGATTATGGATTTTCATAAAAGGAGAAAGAAGAAGAATGACTTGAATTAAAAGGACGAAGGAGGGTACTAAAGAGAAAGCAATCATCCCATATCTTCGTTTACTACAATCAAAATACTACGGCAGAAAGGATACAAAGAAATTCGGCTCAGCAGCGGCTGTCATCAGACTTGTGCTTTTAGCGACGTACAATATAATACGTACACCAAGACCGCCCTTTTACTTGCTAACTCTATTACCACCACTGCCAAAACGACTAAAAGGCGATATTTTTCACTTAAGTCACCATCACCAAGATCATCGTCACTTCTTAACTGAAACACTAGTAGCCAGGAGCGTCCTGTCGTTGCTTTTGCCCCAGAGGACACGATTGCGTATTTGTGATGATTTATTTCCTTTCGGTACTCCAGCTACTCTTTCTCCTTATTACGGTCTCCTCAAAACAATGTCAAGAAAGAAACGTAATTCAAGTGACCGGTGCAATCAAGGAGTCTAGCCAGACTGGTTACTATTACGGGGTTGTATCCACCCCAAACTTTCCTCACCAATTTCCCACTCCATTTAATGTTAGCTATGTTATAGATGCCTCCTACCAGAGTAATGATAGTCAGATTAACGTTTATCTGACGCAAATGTACCTCAGTCAGGGGATCCGATTTTTTCAACGACCAAGTTACAAATTTTGCGACCAAGACCGCTACATTCTAAAGAAACAAGGACCTCGTCATGAGTGCGGAAAACCAGGAGATCAAGCAGATCAAGAAATTCTTGTAGACAAGTTACACGATGTTTTACACGTGTTCACCTCTTGTCCCTATTTAGAAATTGAAGTAACCATTCCTGAACTATATGGGTACCATTACAGAACACGGGATCCCTTTCTCTTTGACGTCTACGGTTTTAACATCACTTTCGAGATTGTGCCAGAAAAACTGGGCCCTAAAAATGACTCCTGTTATCCAAGAAATTGCTCCAATTTGGGGCACTGCTATCTGGCAGAAAATTGGAGGTAAGTGTCTCCAAGTGAAATAAAACTGTGCATTCGCTTACTCTACCTTAATTTCATTTTTACACCAACATACTGGCATACCTACATTACATGGGAAAGATATATGATGGCAATGAAATTCAATTGCTTCGAATGTGTGTTTAGTGCATGTCTCAGCTAAATTGTGGCATTCAGTAGGACAGATACAATGTTAAGCTAGAGAACCATGAAATGGACTCGAGCTAAAGTAATTTGCCACGAAGAACGGCTGATTACGTGTTTAATAATGTCCTCACTAACCTTTCCACTTTTTTTGTGTTGCAGTGACTTTTTCTGCGACTGTGCAAAACATCATCCGGGACGATACTGTGAATTTAGTCCTCATTGCGATCCTGAGAATAATATCACTTTCTGTTCTAACGGTGAAAAATGCAGGTAAATATATATATACTATATTCCTATACTTTTTGTATTTAATCTAAATTTCCGCAGCTAATAATGGAAAAAAAACTATATTAAAAATATGTCCCTGTCAGAACAAACATACCCAAAACCTACACGATTTATATGAAAAATAAACAAACTAGTAAGAGGAAGGTTAGCAAAAGTCAAAAAGGTAAAGTTGTACGCGAACCACTCCATAGTGCACTTATTGAGCCGAAAAAAAATCAAACCACTTCCTGTCACCAAACGCCTCTACTTCAGCTAGTCCAATGCACTGAAGTACAATTGTTCTTAAATTGTTGGCAACTGCAGTCGCCGGGACATTAGCGTGAGGTAGACAGTACGCGTTGCATCTTATTTGTTGCTTGAAATAATCCCCCATGTCCACTTGATGTAAATGTAAAGGACTTTCCTCTCTGTGAAAACAACAATAACGTAATTTCCTTGTTTTTGTGGCTTAAAAATTTGGTAACAGCCGCAGCTTTTTCGTTGCAGTATAACATCGTAGGGTATTTGGGTGCACTTGTTCAAAAAGTGTTGCTTTTTTCCTGCATGCGACTTAAGAGTTTTGGCATCTTTGAAAGGAAGGAGAAAGAGCAAGTGAAACGGGCTTTTACTCTGCCCTGGACCAAGTTTTTCCACCGAAAAGTTGTGAGTTGCATGGTACGTAGTACATACTCATGTGTAACTGTATACATCTGCGTTCATTCACATCATATGGTTCGTAGAAAAGGCATTCGTGCATGCATGTTTCTCGTGTGATATTATTTCATAGAATTTTTTTCTACGTTTTTTTTTCATCCTTTCTATTTAAACTCCATAATATACCTTATACTGAAATATCTCAATAAAGCATACTGCATACTATTATTATTATTATTATTTTGTATGCTTTCTCCCAGCATTTGTATAGCAGTTTTTTCTGAGTTCCAACTCCAAGACTGTCAGCTAGACGGGGCAGAAAATCCTTACAAAGAAAAACATTTCTCCTTCGGACTCAAATCGTAGACACATTGCGCATTAATCAGGATCGGTTACACTGCCAGACTTTCCCCATCTTCAAAACGAAATAACTTGTGTCTGCCCTTAGACTAATGAATTTATTTTGAACAGAATCGTCATAAACGAAAAAAAGTACGAAGAAAAAAAAGTTTATTTTTGTTTACTTGGATTTTTAACAATAAAAAAATCATAATTTATTCAAAGTAAATATCTAACATGCATGAATGGAAGAATAACCCTGCCGCCCTTTGTGCCTACATGTAGCTTTTTCCTTCAACTGAAACTTATTAAAGCGTTTACAAACTCATAAGTATGCTTCGCAAAGCAACTGAAGCGTTTAATTTTTCAAGAAAAAATGATACAGCACGTTCGCAGAAACCATACATGCTTTGCTTCTTTATCACACATATAAGTATATAAATACAAAAGTATATAAAAATGGCCAACTGTTAAATAAATATTTGTTCTTTGTGTATCGAGCACTTACGTTTATCTTTTATTTTATTACTCACAGTCAATCGAAACCAGTAGATTGAAAAAGATACATTGATACACTTCAAATGCTTCCTACAATCTTCTCTCTGCCATTTTCATTATACCGCAACGTTTTGGGTTTTTTATTGACGACGATTGATGATGCTCTCATCGAGATTTATCTTCAGAGATTCTTTAAACTTTACAAACACAAGTCAGAAAAAGAAATTATAAAACATTTTTTTCTTGCTTTGACACTTTACTTTGGATCCAAAATAAAATCCATATAACTAGCTCACTACTAGGGAGAAATAGAAACCGTATTCTGGAAACTGTACATAACAATAAAAGCATGGGTTGAATATTTGTTGTATTCTTCAAAGAAAAACTTACAAACGTCAAGTCACCTTTCTATCCATTTATAAGGAGCTGAAGTGAAGCCGGTTACTGATCCCTTCTCTATCTACTTCATCTTCTACTAAAGTATGACTACATGCGTCACTAACAACAAGCTAACAACCAATTGAAAAAAAGTGTCTTAGGAAGCATATAAACGGTAAATTCGTTGAAATATAGTAAAATGCACAAACAGGCAAAATATCGAGAAAATCAGTAGTAAAAGCTGCGAGGCGATGGTTCAGAGAAAGTATATACAATCGCTCTTTCACTAGGTCCCGTCTACTAGTAAAAAACATACGAAGCCAATCTTATAACTTATAATCATTCATTATCACAATCTCCTTTTTTATGCTTACACTTACGGTGGGTGATATATATCTCTACAAGTCACAACAATGCGGCAATGCCAAACGCTGGAAACACTCCATCAGTTCAGTGGAGAAGCACAATACAAAATACAATAAAGAGACAAAAAAATGGAACAGATCGGCTTGGAAAAGGAATGGATAAGGCATCAGATCAGCAGAAGCCGTAGTGAAAAGTGTAAAAGGGAAAGA
>JAHZMZ010003685.1:0-13992 GCA_027743805.1 Lepidocyrtoides sp. E14 | reverse complement strand
TTGCAATTTTATGACCGCTTCTTTTCTTTCACTCTCTTGTTATTTGACGTCTAATTATTATCCTGGTGCACGATAACCAAGAGAAAAAATTGTCGAAACGATCGTGCAGTACTATTCCATTACCTATTCTATCAATACTATTCAGCAGACGCCAGTAAAAGGAACAAGTTTTAAAATGCGTGTTACGATACATTATAATAGACATATAGACAGAAATGTAATAGTAGCATCTTTGTGATTTTTTATATATATTTTTTTGTTCCATAATAAAGGTTTGCATGCATGCATCATCATCATCACCACCACATGCTTCACTCAAGCAACAGAAAAAATAAAATGAAAGAGGAACATGAAAGCAAAAACTGCATGAAACTATAATACTGCGCCTCTTCATTCCATTCTTACTTTTTTTCTTTCTCTTTTGCTTCTGCACGTCTGGTTATTTTCTTTAAGAAAAACTAAGAAGAAGCAAAAGAATGGGGAATTCTTTTTTTTATATACATTCCTATACGTCACATACGTGCGCCGATTACACGTTATATGCGTTTTTGTGTATTGTTATGCTCGTTTTTATGAGACATTTTTATTTGTAAGGGGGGAAACGGAAGCCACTTACACACACACACTCTCTCTCTTTCTCTCTACTTAGGTACGATCAAGCAAACACTTTTTATGAACAACAATAAAAATTTAACCATGAAAGTAGCAGCAGCAGCAGCATGTGCATATGCATAATAATATTGTAAGCAGCAGAAAAAAGAGGATCTATAATAATGGGAGGATTCATAAAAAGGAAAAGTTTCACATAGAGAACGTGATGTGATGTGATCAGCAATAATATCATGTTGTGAGTTTGAGTGAGAGAGAGAGAGAGCGAGACATACCCTCCACGACTTTCATGATGACAGACAGACTCAAACAGACACACACATACAGACACTCGTTTCTCTCAATTTCTCACTTTTCTATGGTCTGACACATGGTTAAATAGTTCTATTGTGTGATGCAAAGAGAGAGAGAGACAGGAGGAATTGTATAGGCTAGCTGGATAGTGTTTTTTTATATTGGTTGTAAAAAGAGACAGGAACAATTTGAGTTTTCTTTGAGAATGAATACATTAAAGGGGAGTATTTAGGTATGTAGGTTCAATATACACCCAGAAAGGGCTTTCTCCGTTGCTTACTGTGCCGAGTCTTTGTATTTTTGCATTATTCGGTAGACGTAAAGAGAGTACGTTTCAAATGACCATAGTACTAGTAAATAATAACCATATTATACTTCTATTTCTTTTTGTTCTTTTTGTAACTTTTTAGGCTATTGGTAAGTACGCAGTTATAAAAACATTCGTGTTTGCATGTATGCATTTACATTAGATATTATTATACAATGTTGTTATACAACATCTTCTGTAAGCATGTCAGTCCAGGAAAAATTTCCATCATGAATCGAATAATGTCATGTCTTTGGTAGGAAGTCATCATCCCATTGTCAGATACCGGCAAAGCACGTTTGCTTTTCCCGCTGTGATGCTGTCTTTGCTGCCAGTTTCACCTTTAAAATTGCAATTTCCACCGAGTTCTAACATCATTAGTATAACCAAGTTATTAGAATATTCATAGCAGTTGACTGTTACAGTTACAATAGTAAGTATATATCGAGAGACCCTATAAATTGCGGAACAAAGAAACAGACTTTTAGGAAGCGGACGAAATAAAATTTATAGGAGTCATTTTAGTGTAGGCAATATAATACAAAACTTATTTGTAGATGTCAAGAAAATCGCCGACAGCACTGTATATTCCATTTATTTTTGGGGAAGTTCTGATGAATCCTTGCTTGATTTTCACACAGTAGGGAGAAAAGGGCTTTCTCTTTCCAGTGAGAGAACCCAAAAGCTTTCTCCTTCTTCTTGACACATCATCATATTTATATTCATACTTGAGTGCTCGCTCCTCCATTTTTCGATCTGTTCTGTGTCAATTCTCTCCATTTCATTTTGTCTCCTTTTCTCCCTAACAATGTCCAGACTTTTACTGTTTGACAGTATATATAGTAGTGTGGCACTTCAACTTTCAAGTTGTAAATGTGTAAAAACTACCAAGATATCACCATCATCATATTTTTACTACTTTTATGCAATGTTCTAGCTATTATGTAGAAAAGAAGAGAGAAGAACATTACTTCTCTTCACAACATACATATTAGGCGTTTTGGACTGATCGGTTGGTTGGCTGCTCTCATGAGCCCCTCTCTCGCTCTTTCTTTCTTTCTTTCTCTCTCTCTCTCTCGTCTCTCATTCACTCACTCCACTGCTCTCAGCAAACTTTTCTGTCTTTCTTCGATTCAGGAATAAAATTTGCATATTTCAGCAATTCATCTGAAATGAAAAGGAAGCAGGCTAAGGAAGGAGAGTAGAAGTAGCAGCAATGTACAGCAAAATGTTGATATGAAAAGTCAGGAAGAAAATGCATAGACCATTCATACGTACAATAACAGCCTCGTAACTTATTACGTATGTGTACTTTGTGATATGATGGTGATTTGTTTCAAGGAAACAGCTTGATTTCCTCTGTAGACGACTTTCCTCATATAACTACTCTATTCTTGACGACATGATGACGATGAAGTTTCATGACTTGTGTCGTTCCTTGTGTATAAATGTTGAATTGTACAAAGTACATGACTACTATAGAGTAGTAAGTGAGTTTACATTATGGTTATATTATATACCTATATGTCTCTCTGTTTGTGTCTATTATGCATAGTAGCCTGTTGTTGTTGTTTTAGTAGTAGTAGTAGTGGTGGTGTGTGGTGTACAGGCAGACAGACATACTTGTGCTGTCCGTCCGTGTGTCGACGACGACGAGGTAGAAAATGGTTAAAAGGAAAATTCACAGTGGAAAAAGTATTTTTAGTAGGCGTGTACAAGAAGAACTATTAATGTATGCTGAGTGAGTTAAGTTGCTGCTGCTACTACTGCTGCTGCTGCTGTTTCTCTTCTTGCTCTCCTTGTCTCAATTTTTTTTTGTCTCTTGTTGTAAATTACCGAGTGACTTGATGTTATATTGCTACACGACGTTTCCGTCCTCTTTCTCTCTAGCTCCGTTTCTGTTTCTTGCTTATTGGCCACCGCTGACTATGAGTTATGGGATGGCGGTGTTATGGGCTCTCTCTCACCCTTCCTTGCTAACAATTTTCTCTCTCCTCTTCGTGTACTCCTTTTTCACTCCCTCTTGTTTCTCTCCGTTCCATAACTTGATTTGCACCTTACGGCCACGTTAATTAATGTAATTTATTTGCGTATGTGCTTTCAGGCGGTTTTGGTGCCATTCGAAGGGGGTTGCATGGCAAGAGAGCATTACTGGCCGACTGGTTCTAAAGCAGCACAAGACCAGGAAAAAAGGGCTTTGGATGCAGAACATGACCGGCAGGTTAGGGTTCGTTCGGTGGCCAACGACATACGTCTCGATTTGCCTGTGAGTGTTGCGAGGCCGGATGGAGAAGAATATCCAGCCAGAGCACGTCTTCGTAGTCATGATAAGGTATAATTACACTTTGTGTAAATGCATTAAATTATAATGGATGTGTGGGAGATTTTAGGCTGTGATCCATTAAGGCAGTAATTAAGTTTGAAATATGTATTTAATCATTTTTTTTGATGTGGGGTGTGGACAATAATTGTGATTTTTTTTTATGATTTGCTGATGTTGCAGCGTTATGAAATTCAGAAACCATATATACAAGGGCCACCAAACAAAACTGTTTGGGACTCAATAGACTGCTTTGAAAGGACTGTAACCCAGCCATCGTCTTCATCGTCACGGTCAGGAGGGAGCAAGTCAACTTCAAAAAGTAGCTCAAGTCATTGGGGTTTAAGTTGGAGTCGGTCTAACAAGTCACCTCCCTCGCAAGGCCGAAGTTCTCGTGGCCAGCAAAGGCATCCTCATGCGTTGAATCCATCCACTAGTGTCAGGAATGCGCCTAACTCTTCATCTTGTGAGACTGCTCGAGGTAGTAATGGTGGTGGTGGTGGTGGTGGAGGGCTTCTGGCCGGCCCTTCGCTATTGTCTTCATTCAACCCGTCGTCGTCTACATCATCTCCCAGTACGATGGGTTCGCTCCCAAACTCATCTCCGCTAGGCTTTCATGGAGCAGCAACGTCACTAGTTGCTGGTGATAATGTTCATTGTGCATTTCCGAATCATAATCATCACCCTTCTTCATCACAACACCCGCCCCCCACCTCCACATGTAAGCAACAACAACAGCAGTTAGTTTTCTCTGGAGGAGGAACAGGTGGAGGCTCTCCAGGTCCAAGTATTGCTGAAAGATTCTCGGAGAAAGTTCAGCATTGCACCAACGCTATAGTCGGAAACCATACACGGACTAGTCCAAACAATAACGCTAGTAATAGTAGTTCCGCCACTTCTGCATCGTCCTCCTCCACCAGTGTCCTGTCAAGACTCATAGATCCAGATTCAAAGCTGTTTAGTAGGAGTGGCTCGAAAGACTCGAAGCGGAGTAATAATAATAATGGGAAAAACGGAAAATCCCATAGAACTGATCAGTCATCCTCCGCTTCGTCTTCCCCAGGAGGTAGCTCCTCGTCACTGGTCACCATGATCGACTGTAGTAGCACTGCAGTAGCGGCTACGGAACACCGTCACCATCCACACCCCTCTCATTTTCATCCGCTTCATCAACATGAGCAGCTGCATCATCAACACCACCAATATCATTCGCAGCAGCTTCCCCGAGAACAACAATACTTTCACCATAATAATCAAAGTCATCCCGCTATTCCTATACAGATCCAAGAGGCTGGCAATTCTGATAGTAGCGCTGCTATTCGACTGTCTTTAATGCAATCATCATCCAGTGTTCCATCTGGCAACCTGCTAGGTGGACATTCATTTTTCACTTCATTTGACGACAGTAGTGGTGGTGGTGGGGCGGGGGGAGGGGACGTAGATGTAATGATGAAGCGTAGTAATAATAATGTAATGATGCCATTAAGAAGTAAAACACCAGATAACAATAATCCTAGTTGTTCATCCACTACATTATTATCTGGAGGGAGCAGGAGTAGTTGTAGGACCGGACCAAGTTCGTCTTCTTCAAGTTCAGGCGTTCCTGTACGCATGATGACTACTGACGCTTATTGTGGTGCTGATGCTGGTGCTATTCATAATTCTAGTAGTGATAATAAGGGTGTTGCCGTTGTGGGGTATCCGTCGTCACCACAGACATCGGATTTTTCCCTGCAACCGCAACAACTGCGGAGTAACGTATGTGTTCCAATGACACAGCAACAGGGACAAGGATCCGTCTTTTCCGATTGTGAGAATGGGAATAATGCAAGGGTGCCTGTAGTTGGTGGGGCTGCAGAAGCAGATATTTTGGTTCGGAGTCGGAGTCAGCACAGTGGGATTGTCGATAGTGATACCAATAATACCTTAAAACTTTCACAGTCAACTTCCTCTTGGACCAAAGGGGAAGTTGACGATATACTTGTTGTAAGGGATGAGGAAATGAAGGGGGTTGTACCAATGA
Organism: Lepidocyrtoides sp. E14; assembly: GCA_027743805.1. NCBI lineage: Eukaryota > Metazoa > Arthropoda > Collembola > Entomobryomorpha > Entomobryidae > Lepidocyrtoides > Lepidocyrtoides sp. E14. Next base: position 8,439 of record JAHZMZ010003685.1, on the reverse strand, counting down.
GTCTAGGACAGCATCATCAGCAGCAGCAGCAACAACCAATTATTGATAATACCCATTCACCATCACCAGATGTTTCTTTCAATAATAGTCAGCAGCATAACGTTCAGATGTCTTCTTCAGTTCCATCGTCGTCGTCGTCGTCACTAATGTTCAACTGCAGTTTTAAGAATGCTGCCGCATTATTGCCAAGAGATGTACCACCTACAATTACCCCTGCCGCTGCTACTACCACTGCCAGAGTTGCTGCTGCTGATCCGTTGTCATCGTCATGTTCGGTGAAAGAGAAGAAGAGGAGTGACTACGAAACCTGTACTTTCTCTTCTTCAGGTTGTTCGACTGACCCAAACTATTCTACTTTCGCTAAGATTAATCATAATAATAATAATAATAATTGTTGTACTCCTCATCATCCTCCTCCACCTTCTCTTAATAATAGTAGTAGTAGTAATGTGCAAAGTCAATATCTAGATATGATTGATAGTAGTAATAATGTAAAAACATGTAATAATTCATCAATGGACACCGCTATGATTACTAGTAATATGCTTATGGAACATAACCATGAAAATAATAATTTTTCCTTGGCCCACAATCTTGTTGATGATGATGAACTCATGACTAGTGAGAGTAGCGCTAGGATGACTATGGGTGCTAGTGGTGGTGGTGGTGGTGGTACATCATCTACTACCGCCAGTGCCACCACATCCCCTTCCGGTGGAGAAAGTATGATGATGGTGGTATCTCCAAATTCACCTTTGACTTCATCATCATTATCCTCAGCCACGCCGTTGACAACACCCTCATCGTCATCTACATCGTCACCAGCACTTGCCGCTGCTAATGTAACTACCACTCCAACTGGGTCTGCTAAAACGAATAATAATAGAAATACTATGTCTGTTGTCACTACATGTTCTACTGCAACAACTGCTGCTAGTAATGTTTCAGATAATTCAGATAATAATACTTCTACTGTAATAAGATGTACTAGTTCGAATAATTCTGCTAATACTGCTACTACTACTACTTCTGTAAGAGAGACTGCTCATCATTGTGAACTTTCCGAAACTTTTATCGCCAGTAAGAATGATACTGATCAGTATTGCACTGCTGCTGCTACTGCTGAGCTCATCACTACTTCACTGCATTCTTCTTCGACTAATAATTCACCCTCACCATCGTCATCATCATCATCATCCACATCCTCCTCGATGGAGACCTCCTCTTCTTCGTCGCCAGCTCTTTCATTACATCAGCAACCAACTTCATCTTCCTCCTCCTCCTCCTCCTCTTCAGTGGCCAGTCATCATCATCAACTTACAGATAAATCTGAATACGATATGCATAACAATGTCTGAAAATCATTACTAAAGACAAAACAATATTTAATCAAAAGTATATTTATTATCTAAAAGAAAATGTCACCATCAAAAAAATAGTCAATATTTACCTCTTTCCAATATAATATGTAATTTGTTCCCCCCGACAAGAACATTGAGGAATATAAAATCAAATAAAGAAAACAGTAAATTACTTTTGGTAACGTGTGTATAAGAAGAGCAAAAAGGAGGGGCGGAGTGAGACATCAAATTATAATATTATTATCTCTTTACCATACACATAATATTATTGCAATCATTTTACAACCTGTTTTGGAAGAAAGTTTATATAAAAAAAATATTGGAGGAAACTCTAAAATTTCTATCTATATTATTCTTTCTTTTTTTTAAAAAAAAAAGAGGACGATATTGAATAAAATGGTACATATATTATTTATTTAAAACTTTACGCGTTATATAATCGATTATTTCTCCGTGATAACTTCAATTTTTATTATGCAGAGGAAGGAAAGTGAGAGGTAATTTTTATGCAGTATACAAGTCAGCAGTTAGTGGGCTCTGTGTTTCACTTTTTAAAAGAGTTAATGGTTTGCTTATCGAACGAAGAGACAGGGAAAAGGGAATAAGAGAAAGCGCTAAAAAAGAAAGCAAAGACAGAGAAAAGGGGTGTGTGATCGTGATGGTTTTCATGAAAAGCAATGATAATTTGAAATTTTTCAAAGTGATGATCGCAAATGAGCGAGAAAAAAAAAGTCCAGTGCGAGAAAAGGCGTGGGAGGATGCATATTTATTTTGGTTGTTCATCGCAGAAACTAAAATAATTTGCAGGGATGTTGATTTACACAGACAGACAGAATTAAAAACATACACCTATAACTTTTTTAAAAAAAATATGGGATGATATCTTGTTGGGAAAAGAGATATGGGACAAGTCTTAAAACCGTTACATTATTATAGTTAACTGAAAATATATTATCATAGAATTATTGTTATGATTATTTAACCGCTAAAAATACTTTTACCCTTATTATTTGTCACTTCTACTCTAACATATTATAAATTACATTTATTATTATTACATTGTATATGATTCATATGATTATTATAATAACTACACACACAGTAATAATAATATTCAGCATATTATTATTATTATTATTAAATTGTTACATTTACTAATATAACTTGACAATTACTTTGTGTATGCTTTTATTATCAGTAAAAATGGCAAATTCTGAAGTTTATCTATCTGTAACGTTTTTTCAATTGCTGTATTGCTATTAGGTATTTTCTGCTATTTACTACTTATGAGTTTTGGTAGCATGGAGGAAGAAAAAAATATGAGATAACGCATTATTTGACTTTATCGATGATGATGATGACATGATGAAAATAATACGAAACTTTAAATTTAAATTTTACTACCATATACTAATTATTATTACTACTGCGTACTACATATATATAAATATATATTATGTGCAATTGGTTGTTGTTCATTTTTAAAAATAATGATTATTATTATTATTACAAATGATAATTTATACAACACGTGGTCATTTTTTTCATATATTCTTATATATATATATATACAATATAATATATTAAAACACCAAAACTTATCATATATTAACGATAATATATTTAATAGAGCAGAGGAAACGGCTTGATTATTATAATGTTATTATTACTATTATGTGTGAGTACATATATAGTAGCTGTAGTTGTAGAAGTATGAGAAGTGAAAGCTTAACAAGTTTGCGAACGTAATAGGGAGGTTTTCTTTTTCAAAAAAATGGTTTAGTCCCGTATATATTGAAAGACGCAAAAGAGGGGAAAGTTAACTAATTAGTATACATATACATTTTAAAATGTTTTTTATTGATATATAAAAACAGTAATAAAAATGGATACCAAACTTTTTAGTGAGAGAGAGAGATAAAAAAGATGGACAGATGAATATATAAGAAAAAAAAAATTCGTGTAAATTAAATATATTAAAAAACAAATTAAGTCGAGATGATGACGAGGAGAGGGAAGAATTTTTTTAGAAAAGAAAGAAATGAAAAGCTTGCTCGATTAAAAAATATGCAAAAATCTTAATCTTGTTAAAATGAAAATCAAAAGAAACAAAATTTTTTGGTGTGGGAAAAAAAATATGGGCCGGTCATGGAGAGAGCTACCAGATAGATCTGAAATGGCATATTTGTGATAGATAATCAAATTATTGTAATTACTATTAATTACTACTGTTATTATGGTATACATATATATTATTTTAAAAATATTATATTATACAGTAACTATTATTATCTTGTTGTACTCCTATTATATAACTAAAATATGGATTATATAGAGCGTATATAATATGACGATTCATATTATTAAAATGAAAATGAACATGGAAAAATGTAAGTGTATTACGATACGATGAATATTACTGAAAATATAATATTCATAAATTAAAGAATATATATACATACTACACTATGTAATTATTATCTTTAAAAACAAAGTTGAAGAAAAGAAGAACAATGCTATCTGTGTAAGCTATATACTTTTTAGGTGTAACATTACCAGAATATAAAGAATAAAAACTGACCGAAAAGAGAAAAACAACTTTTTACCTTTTTGCTCCTTGGAACTTTTTACACTTTTTTTTTATCCCCGCATCTATCATACACACACATGTAGGTAGAGATATTTATAATTCATTAGCATCATAAAATACATGCGTTTAAATATTGTAATGGATATTTTACAAAAAGAGTTATAAAATCTAAAAGTTGCATAGGTCAGAAATCATCATATCAGCTCGTAAACGTAAATTTGTCATCCGAACTGGAAAATGCACTAATATGTATAGTAAATTATCAAAGCTCTGATTTTCGCCTTTGCTCTTCCAAGTTATCCCAAGCTGGATTTGGCAGTTTGTACTTTAGGTATCTTAAACTCAAGCTAACGTCAAACGTTTTCGTATCCGGAGATTCCTACTTGCTTGGTTTCACGAATCACAAATTACGGTATCAATGTCACTCGAGAGGAATCGACCAAACCGGGTATCCGACTTTTGTAACAAATACGAGTCAGTAAGTGTACAAACTTACCCTGCTATCAGTTTCCTTTTTCACGTTCTCAAGCATGAGTCTGATACTGTTGATACTTCCTGCTTGGAAAAAGGGAGTAAGCATCCAATCATAACTAAGCAATTGGTCACAAATATCTAGTAGTTTTCTGAAAGAATTCGGTACTGGAAAATGCACGCAAATCTACAAAACAATATTAATTACAACATGGCTTCCATTCGAGATGCTTACAAAACACCACCGGACAAAATTTGGTAAAACTTTCGGCGCATATATTCAAAATTCCATTTGCATACGGATAATTTATACATTTATACTATTTTTTAAAATGAAAATAGGGGCGATGTTATAAAACATGAGAGGATTTTAGAGGTGATGTGGAAGGAGACATGGAAGAATGCCATTGTGCCTCAAGAGCTGCGTCCTGAGGTAATTACAGGAAAAACAACATGTCAAAAATTTGTTTAGACTAATGTGTGTAGCGATTTCTTTCCTGTTTGTATAAGAAATAACTTTTTACTGATAGACATATTTTTTAATCGCTAAAGAGGTTGATTCATTTTTTGAACGTTTTATATTAACTTTCTGTTATTGTAGAACTGTCAAGTATTGAAACGAAAGGTGGAAAATGATGCTGCAGTATTTTATTTTCCCAACCCCTCCCCAAAAATCACTCCTACGGCATCGGGTAATTTATACTATAAGTACTTACCGTCTGTCTAATGCCAGGCTTAAAATTAATTTTTTATAAAAATCTATTTTTCTTATTATTGACAGCGATGGTTGGATGGCGATCTACGGTTCCAAGTAACTCGCTGGAATATTTCAACGTAAGATATACATCTAACAAAAAATGTTTTGTTAAAGAACAATTTGGTTATTATCGAGCCATAAAATACCGACAGAAAGCGAAATTGCAAAAAGATGAAACTACTACTGCTGCTGCAGCCCGAGATGACAAAGTTAAGCACACAGTTAAACCTTTAGTTTGCTAAGTAAATAAACCAACAAGATATATAAACAATGTAATGAAAATATTTCTTTTAATGCAAATGTATAAACAAACATTTTTTATTTATTGTATATACATAGTTTTGTTAACTATAGTATATGAACTATTTTGTTAACTAACAAAATATAGCATTTTAGATGACAGTATAAAATTACTACTTATATATTTCTATAAATAAAATACAATATTTCCTCACTTTACGCTCCGAAACGCTTTTTCGCAAATGCCGCAGGTAATTTTTCTAATATTCTATTCGGATTAACTTCTACAGCTAATAAACTCTTTCCACCATCAAGACTTCCTATATGTGCTAAGAACCTATATTTTTTCTCACAGGCTTTAAGAGAAAAGTCATAGCTTTCAGAATTACAAGTTGATGAACTTTTGCGTGATTTTTTAACTGGCTCGTCACTGTGAACCGTTTTCAGTAGGAACATGGAATCTGCTTGAAACAACACAGCGGAATTTCCACCATCTACCCATGCTGATCCCAAAATCGGCTGCAAATCATCGAATTTCTTTTTGATTTCTTCACAAAATACAGTTTTGCTTATACTAAAGTCGTACAACTGAACGCAATTATCAGAAAAAGTCAAAAGCAGTAGTCGTTTGTGAGGATGAAAAGTCATGGATGTAAGCCTTGCAAAATAACTTGGTACAGAGCATACTTTCTTAAAGGACGTGTCGTCCTTACCCAAATGGTACACAATAATTTGGTTGTTTGAGTTCACAACGAGGAAATTTCCGTCCGCAGATACGATTAAATTATCAATACTAGTTGCCTTCTCAGATTGTTCGTCTTCACAGGGCCCCGGAAAACATTCGGAAACTTCTACAACATTGTTTATGACCTTCATGAAAATTGCTCTCCGTCCATCAGCCGATATTCCGAGAATTTGATTATCATCAATGAAATTTATATGCCAAAATGTGTTTGGTATTGCACGCTCTTGATCATTAACACGGACACGATTTAAATTTGGTTGTTTAAGTTCACAATCTAGATGGAAAACTCGGATATACTTCAAGGTTGAAATTGCAAAAAACTGGCCACTGGAGTTCATACATGCAGAATATATATAACTGCCTTCTTTGGTTTGGAACTCCAAGAGGTGTTGTAGGCTACGGAAGAAAAGAGATGAAATTTTGCATTTATTTTAGAATGGTACCATTATGATTACTTTCTACAATACTCGGGTGATCATCATACTCACTCTGATTCTCCAGTTGGAAGTTTCCAAATATTAACGGAAGATTCTTTGCAAACAAACAGTTTGTCTGAAGACTGGAAAACAAACGGTTGTTTAGGGAGTGGAGGTATTTTAGTAACAACTTTTGGAGGAAACGAGCTCATCACGAAATCAGCATCCATACCTTAAAAGACAGGATGTTTGCACTTAAACCACCGACTACAATTTCAAATTAAAAATTATTGAGTGATTGACGCTACTTACCTCCAGAAAACAATCTATTTCCCAAACATTCCAGTGTCAAGACATCGTTAGTGTGCATAATACGGGGATGAGATTTTACCCATTTTTCAGAGTTTGCAATCCGATTCATGATAATAACAGTAGGGTCTACACCTGTAAACGTATGAGGAAAAAATGTTAGCAACAACACCAGCAATAACACTTACTTCGTACTTTAGCTATACCCAGGCTATACCTGCAGCATAAAGTTGTGTCTTGTCTTTTGAAAGTTTTAACGTTAGTATATCCGCTTTATGTGTTACAAGTTTGAATTTTAGAACTCCAACACGCCCATCCCAAAAACTCACTATTCCTCTGATGAAGTATATTCATAAAATCATCAAGGAAAATACAAATAATATATTCTCTGATATATCTTTGGTATTGTCAGTAATATCGTGAAATTACAAGCATTTTTACTAAAACGTTACCTGGAATCACCGGACACTATAGTAAGATTTTCCATCAAGATTATAGACCACACGATTGTTTCCCTATTTTTGGTTCTTCCTGTGATTAGTCTTTGAATTGCATGTCCCTTTTCAACGTCCCACAATCTCACAGAATCTGTTGATCCAGAAGCAATGAAACTACCACAAGGGGACCAATCGATACAAAGTACACGTCCTATAAATAAATTACACAGGTTTGGTTCTTTTTTCTCATTTTTAATATTATGCAGTGTGAATGTGATGACAAACAACTACCTTCTTGTCGGTCCAGCACCTTTTGGTATATCAAACTGTCTTCAAGTACATCAAAAATATTTATAAACCCGTCCTCTGTTCCAGCCTAGGGAAAGTATGACAAAATGACAACACAATAACTATTATTATTGAAGCACCAAACGGCATCCCAATTCCCAAAATGGATTAAGCTTAACAAAAATTACCGCTTACAGCTAGCTGAGTTTGATCAGGATTAACTGCAAGGCACCATACAGGACCCGATGTAGCTGCAGTTTTATTCTAAAGCAAAAATAAATACAGATGAAATCATTATATACTACTATTGTTGTAATTTGCGTAACATTGAATGTGACATAACTTTTATTCTAGACTTTTATTCGCGAGCTCGAATACACAATAGCTACCTTGACTTTACTGGTGCGTAAATCGTGCTCAACAATAAACCCATGTAATCCTCCAGTGAATAATCTACCTTGCGCCCAAACAATACTCTCTACAGATGGTTTTCCATCTAGCAATTCCAAATCAATAATCTGCTTCACACAACAAGGTTGATGGGCAACATCCCACAGTTCTATCGATCCAATGTCGCCTCCTCTTTGAAAAATAAATCACAGCAAAATTATATGCAGTCATCCGTTCATCAGGGTTAAGTTTGTACACACACAGCATGGAAATATGAACTTTGTATAGAACATCAAACAAAAGACTAAAATAAGATTGAAGGTAACACCTTACCGATATAACGCCAACTGTTGGCTCTTTTCATTTAGCCGCATGCAGCTAATGGGTCTTGGATTAATGTCCAAAATATTTGCAAAATTAATTTCGAATGACACC
>JAHZMZ010003684.1:0-13276 GCA_027743805.1 Lepidocyrtoides sp. E14 | reverse complement strand
CTTGTATTTTTGTGATTTGATCCTTTCCTTTCACTGGAAGAAAATTCGATTTAGGTACTCATTTTTTCAGAAACAGACGTGTGCATATAGACTATGTCTATAATAGTGATGTATTATATCTACAGGTATTTCCATGCAAGGCGTGCACATTATATTCAAGGAAATTTTGATGCAGTGACTCGCATTTGTAATCGTTTTCTTTGAAAAACACGTCAAGTAAATTTTGCCAGAGCAGTATACACTTTGCTCATGTTGTTAGTACTGCAGAAATGAATACGCTTTTTGGGGTGAAGGTAGCCGTATTCCTGCCGCACTCTGAACACGGCATGGTATGTATTTCTCAAAAGTAAATTTACTTTACTTTCGTGATCCTAGAAGATTTTTTGCTTTCAATTTCTACACTGTGTGCCCAAACTTAACATCCGGATCTCAATTTAAATAGAGACAGCAGAAGGGAAGAGAACAGCGGCTTAGCCAAGCGTTTCAGATGGATTTTTAATATAAAAGTTCATTTCAAAGGAAATCCTGCAAGGAGCACATGCACGTATATATTTATAGGAGTACAGTAAACAAAACTGGTAAAAAAGGTGAATCAATCGAGTTAGCTTGCTAAGGAAAGAAGAAGAAGAAAGCAAAGTTCACCATTACATTATTTTTATCATCGTCAATAACATGATCATGATGATGATCATCATCATCATGAATGTTGTCCTATCGTCACGAAATTAATATGAAACCTTGTGGAGTAGATATTCCGTTGTATTAGCTTGTAGTGCTGATACGATATGAATATTTATTTGAAGTAAAGATAACAAAAACGTGTGAGAGGTAATGGATGTTATGTTTGTTGTGCAGCAAAGCACGTACGGAGTAAGGATGCATCATTATTGTACACGTACATTCTACATAATATGAATGCTTGTATGAATGAATGTTGCATTCCTCTATTTTCTCCTAAATATGTGAATAAGCTAATAAGCAAGTAGTAACAAAGAAAATGAAGGTTTTATTTACCCCAGAGCTTTCTAAACAATGAAACGAGAAATATGTTGTATATAATACAATATTTACGAGATGAAGAGAGCACTAGATGGAATAAATGACGAAAAAAATGAAGAGTGGTTTTTCTTTTGCACTTCACACCGCATTATCCTCAGTAAACAAACTGTAAAACACCTACGGAATGGAATGAATATCAAGTGAAATGGAGAAAATTTTTTATGTGTACAATTTCTCTTTTTCCATATTATGTATATTATTACTCTTTGGAGAATGAACGAATGAGAAAGTAAAAATATGAATGTTGTTATTTTTGGCGTTTTTACCTTTTTATGAGAAAATGTACAGTAAAAAGGGAAAAACGATATAAAAATATGCAATGAAAATTTATATTAAATAAAAACGGAGTAGAAAGGGGCACGTGCCAGTAGTGTAGCAAGAAAGGAAACCGGGACGGTTTTGATGTTCCGTTTCGAAATTCAAAAAAAAAAAACTCGAACCTCCTACATGAGAGCGACTTAAGCACAAAACACTATAAAGCTCCGTTGGTTTCTTAATACATGGTTGTTTGTCTATACTGTTGTAAACGTTAAAACTGTATTTGAATGTGCATATATATTGCTTTCGCTATTTTCATTTTCTGATTACATTGACATTACAACAATATGTTATGTATCATACTCTATGGCGAACGATAAATGCATAGCAATACTATTTAAGTAGAGGACGACAAATACTGCTGCAGGTTGAACAGAACAGGAAATGATACTTTTGTAAATTCATAAATATTCTAATTATAAAAATATAAATGCTTCTCACAGAAAGACCTTTCGCAAATACGTATCTTTGTAAACTGAATGTTATGCTTTAATGTGAATTTAAACCACCTATGTAAACGTAGATGCACTTGTACTAATACGTCATCTAATATAATAAGTTATCAAATTACATTCTTATTACACTAGATATGTTTGGTGGAAGTTACATAAAGACTTAGCTGCTAAGGTGTAATGGATTGAATCGGTGGTACGGTGGTAGTATATTCATATGCGTTGATATTTTTAGAGAAATGAGAAATGTATAGTATGTATGGGTACTCGGTTTATAAAAATATAAATGCTTCTCACAGAAAGACCTTTCGCAAATACGTATCTTTGTAAACTGAATGTTATGCTTTAATGTAAATTTAAGGCACCTATGTAAACGTAGATGCACTTGTACTAATACGTCATCTAATATAATAAGTTATCAAATTACATTCGTAGTACACCAGATATGTTTGGTGGAAGTTACATAAAGACTTAGCTGTTAAGGTGTAATGGATTGAATCGGTGGTACGGTGGTAGTATATTCATATGCGTTGATATTTTTAGAGAAATGAGAAATGTATAGTATGTATGGGTACTCGGTTTCTAGACAGACAAGGCCGAATACATTAAAAACTTTCTCTCTGTCGGCTCCAGCATTTCAGCAAGCTTACCGGAATCCTTAATTCATATGCCGATAATGTGGTACCACATACATATGTATGTTAATAGCAAAAATCATTTATCTACACCGTTACAATAAGCAGTTCATGAAGCAAATACTACACACCTAGGTAAGTAGTTTCAAAAGGATGTATAATAAATGAAACCATTGGAGAAGAATTTGCGGAAAAGATGACATCCATGTCTTTGGTCGGAGAACATTTCCTCGAATAGATAAATAGAAATCATGTTATATCGAAATGAAATTTGCCTATTTCTCCTTTCATTTGAAATTGGAACAGTGTATTGTGTCGTATAATACAAGCTACCTCACATAGAATTCTAACATTCGATTTTGCATTAGAAAGAAAGAGCTTTATGAACAAGCCTATTCTATCCAGTAGTTTACCTATGAATTACAATATATGTACAAGTTGTTTCTACCGCGGAGAACATGTTCAAATACATTCATACAATGGTGATTATTTTTGAGTATGTGAGTATCTGAGATGAAAGTAGATGGATACAATATGATGCACTTATTTGGACTCTTCTATTCACTTTGAGAATAGATCCACTAGCTCAACACATCCACTGATATTTCATGTCTTGTTCGCTGACTCATAAAGGCAGGACCGTTGCGTTGTGACTTCTTATTCTCATCATCACTACTTTATACCCACCAAGCTAGCAGTAAAACTGAATGTAATGCAGGCAAGAGAGACGAGAGAAAATAAGATGGAGTGAATAAAAGAAGCAAATAATGCTAGTAATCCTCCATTTTCTGGTTGATAGGAACTAGGAACTCGGGTTCTTCTGCCTAAGCGATAGGTTTACAAGAGGGATTCATTATTGGAAGAGCAAAGCCGTCGTTATGTGTGTCATCGGATGAAGGAAATGATTGTCTCATTCAAAATGATGGTGGTGTTATCATGATGGTATAGATACTCAAGTTCTTCCTTAAATACATTTAAGTAATGCCAGCTGTTGCAGATGTAAAAGTGTAGTACTAGTGGTGGTGTGTGGTATAGTCTCTAGTCAGTGAATAGTACCATGTACATGTAACGTAATATACATACATCAATGACTAGGTCTGATGACATATATGGTATAAGAATGCAATCATTGCCACCGCTTTTGCATTTCAATAATTGGAACTTATAATAGATTGAAATAAGAAGACGTTTTTACACTCGAATAGGATCTTACTATTTTACTGAAGACCTACTTTTTTAAGTTTTTTCGATAATGAGATCTACTCTCCCATCTCATTCTCCATCATCATCATCATCAGCGGCAGCATTTTTATCCCGATACCACCGTCTTTTAGTCTAAAATTGAGGAGCGCTGCAAATAAAATTCTTTATAGAATGGTGGGGCGATACGACGATGAGAAAAGGAAAAGGTCATTAGGAACAGGAACTCGGCAATCCTATGCAGTTTGACGAGTCCAAAGCATTGAACAATCGCCATTTTTATGGTACCATTCTGCGTAATATTACTATTATGAGAAATTCCCCCAGCATATTATTACTATTATTATATTGTACATAGACTTACCACGCTGGAAAAAAACCTTTTGATGCCACGTCTTACATTATATGTATACATATTCCGTTGCAATAAAAATGCACATTGGGCGGTGGTGGGATGATTCTAAATGTATGTCTTGCACTTACCTATGCACTATGCACTATCTTATTTGCAAAATGTAAAGAGTTGTTAGTACAAAGTACAAACACTCTTATATTGAAATAGTAATACTGTCAAAGCAAGGCCACAAATTCATCTGTGTAAAATTTATAGTATTTATGACACCAAAATTTTCGACTTTGTTACAATGTTTGTCATGTTTGCTGTAGCCATAATGTACTAATTGTTGTTTCACCTAATTGAAAGACGTCTTTTAATGAAAGCTATATTTTTTCGTGTATTGAAACATTTCTACTATCAATTATGTGAACACCCCCAAGCCCCCAAAATACAAAATCGAAACTCAAACATATAACGACATTTATGTAAATATGCTGGCCTTTTGACAACCGCACATCGTCTGTCAGCCAATGCAATATGTTTTTGATTAAGTAAGAGCAAGAGCATCACGCCTGACTGCCGACATTGCCTCTTTAAAGCCTTCATATCAATATTTTGATTCTACTTTATTCTCAATACTCTCGTCATAACTATTTCATATTATATGTATGATGGATAACAGCAAAACTCATCACTTATACTATTTTCATCTCCTTCATCCAATTACTTTTTCGCAAATTAGACAACCGACCAGCTTTGTATAGTGTGTAGAGCTTTTTCACTCCTACGCAATTTCTACACGATCAGTTTTCCTACATTGTGTCACTTCTTTATTTATCTTGTTCGCCAAAGCTAAACTTGAATCAAATCCTTCATTTTATGTTCAGTGGAGTGACTACACTATTTGGTGATGAGTTGCTGAATTGAACCGATCGAGGCACAGCACTCACTGTGTTGTGAATAATGTGACATCTCGAAATGTAAAGAAAAGGTATAAATGAAAATGTACAATAAAGCCCATCAACATGTTTTATTGAAATGTGAAGATCTAAAAACGAAATTGGACTAAATGCGTAGATAACAAAAGAGTGCTGTATGTATAAGTTGTCAGTGATTCCTATAAGTTTGTGTAAGCAACATTTCATTTCTACGTGTGTAAAACCTTCGACGCAATAACGCTTAACAGGAAACCCAGTTTCCTAAAGAACTTGTTTCTAATGAAATAGGTATGCAAATATGTTCTCACGTAAAATATACCATTACTCTACACATACACATGCAATAGATTATCGAAAAAGTAGAATTGATTCGTGGTGACTACTATATCAATGATGAAACTGTAAGGAACCCATTCAAGCACATATCCTCCTATTTTCATTCGCATTTTTCCTTCCTTCCTTATTTTCCCAAGCTGAAAAAAAACGCTGAATACAAGACATATGTAGTTCTAATACTTTTAAAAAGCCAAAGTGCAACATGAGGATCTGCTCAGATAGTATGAATATGTACGTGTGTGTGCATCATATATCTCATCCTTTCTCTTCTAACAAAAAATGTTCTCGTGAAACATGCAATGCATATTGAAGTAGTCTCATTCTTCTCGTTAATCTGCTTAAGGGGCCTTGATACAGTAAAGATATTTGGGAGAAAGTGCTTGGCTACCATTACTGCACTAAAACGAACTACATACCTTCAAATTGTGTAAGTTAGTTACGTACTACGTGACATGCTGTTGATGCTAGCAAGTACGCAAAATAAAGACTTGGGAATATTATACCTGCGGAATAGTATGTGTATGGAGAGGATGGATGCAATGTATGCCTGTAGATAGCATATAGGTATTTTAGATTGAATGAAAGAAAGGAAGGAAAAAAAGTTGCAATTCCTGCCTCTAAAGAGAAAGTTGTTACCGAGACCATGAGAGAAGAATACAAAACACACATGAAATGTAAGTTATGTAGTGAACCTGATGAATACGATAGTAGTAACAGTTTTTCACATGTCCCTTGCACTTTGTTCGGCTAGCTGTCGATGTGTCTACCTTTATTACCTTTTTCCTTCCTTTGCACAATTTCTCCATCCTTTTGTCCTGCTCGAGGTACATACACGATTATTTTATTTATGGCTTATACGATCCTTGTGTATATCCTGTAGTGATCATACCTTGCCACACAAAAAATGGATCCCATGTACAATATCATTATATAAAGGAAGGAAAGTGCATTTTGCCATTGTTGTTGTTGTGTTGCTCCGTTATTATCGTTGGGAAAAGCTGTTTTTTTTTGAGAAGGTGGCTAGTAAGTTGTAGTAGCTATAATAACATTGACACCCTCATGACCTGCCGCCAACAAAAAATAGTGTGCTGCACTGCACTTGTTATTTTTACTGGTTAAAACCCAGACCAAAAACTTCATTTTATGATTTTACGGAGTAGTGACGATGATAGTGTGTGACGGACGACTTGTATTCATTTTTATGTTCCAAGTTATACACTCGGCACACTTGTCCAGCTTGATGAGAAATAAGTCTACTTTGTACCCGTCTCTTTGGCGCTCTCTATCTAGCAGCGCACTCGTCTCTCATCAAATAATCCGAAAAAATCTCTATTTTCCTTTTAAGGCTTAAGACGAGTGCAGTAAAAGGAAAAATATATTGTGGAGAAAAAAGTTTTGGGTGCAGTTCACCAATCTGTTATGCTTGTACCTCGATTCCTTGTGACGCGGCATCATGACATTACACAATTGTATCAGACCTCAGAAAAAATAGACAAAAACAGCAACCAGTAAAAAAAAGACTGGTAGACGGTATATCATTGGTAGCCCAAACAAGCAACCTGTCTACCTATCCGTGTCTATGCACATAAACTTAACAGAACAACATGCCATTTCATTTTTTTCCCTGGAAAAACAAAGTAAAATGGGTTGTTGTGTAGATGAAGCAAAAGTAGCTTTGCCTTTGCCATGCATGTGTATTTCCTGTCGCGTCTTTGTTGTTTTTGTTGTC
The DNA here is from genome assembly GCA_027743805.1 of Lepidocyrtoides sp. E14. NCBI lineage: Eukaryota > Metazoa > Arthropoda > Collembola > Entomobryomorpha > Entomobryidae > Lepidocyrtoides > Lepidocyrtoides sp. E14. The sequence goes on along the minus strand of JAHZMZ010003684.1, from coordinate 6,272 downwards.
GTCGTCTCTTTCCACAACAAATGTAAGTGTTTTTTTCCTGAAACTAGAAGAAAATGAAAGGAAAAAGAGTAACGCTAAGCCGTACCCTTTATGTGGGTGCATACACAACACTTTTTCATATAGTACGGTAGGGAGAAAGCTGAGCTAAAGTAGATAGTAGATTGGCTCACAAAGCGTATTATATCAAAGAAAGACGGGCGATGTTTGACAGAAATCCTGAAATAAAGCGTAAACACGTGCCAGAAGCTTATTGAGCTTGAAGAGAAAAAATAACGAAAAATAAAAATAAAAATACAAGAAAGTTTTTGAGTGAAAGTGGCAACGTCAAGGTAGGTGGTAGTGGATGATGTTGCAACAAAACAAAGTACAAACAGCAGCATCAGAATTTGTCCGTGTTGTAGTAGAGGTAGTTTAACTACATTTTACGCATTTATAAGGTGCAACGTGTGTATTTATATTGGCTATTATATTATGCATATGGGCATACACATTACCTTTTGTCTACAGTCATGACCATCAAGCAACACTAAAATAAACTAGAAGGCTTGTGAAGCTCCACAACTCACTAGAGAAGCACAGTATAGGAGGAAAAAGAAGCACATGCTAAGCTGCAACGAAAGGAAACCACACCAGCAAAAAGATTTATGTTTTTGAATTGAGCCAAGTCCCATCGGAATTTTGTGTACTTTTTAGAGAAAGTCAAAAGTAAAGTGTACATCTGTAGGAAAGGAAAAGAAGCGTACATGGGTACGTACACGCATATACAACTCACCATACTACTAACTGCACGAAGAGATCTCTCACTCAGAATAATACAGTTTTGCACACAAAGAGATATAGTCTCTAGCGATTTTTCTAGGTCCACACACACTACAACAACAACAACAAACAAGGAGTAATTCCAAATAATTTATGTAAAAGGTTGGATTTAGACCTTTTCAATATGCATGCATGGAAAAACAAAGATTTATGGATGAAAAATAAGATTTGCGTTAGGTGTTTGCTTATTTCGCTTCATGAAAAAACCTTCTCCTACTACTCACTGATATGAAAATGTTGAAGCAATATTTTCATGACTGATGAGCTTCATTCCAAACTAGTTTTCTTGTATTTTCAACAAATAATGAAATATTCATGCTTGTTTGGAAACGAAAAAAAAAGTCAGCAAGTCAGTGCCTACTTTGAATGGTTTACTGCTGCTTGTTGTGTGTATCATCATTCAGTGTAATACGTATTTGATGATGAGAGCATTACATTATAATGCTTATAGGTAGGTATGCAAGAATATTATTGCCTTTTTTGATTTGAGCGATATATTATACCCCAATAATTCGTATACTTTCTTCTGATTTTGTCCCGTATTGTTTGTTTGACTTTGCTCTCTTATTTTCCCTTTTTTATCGCTTGTAAGTTTTCTCTTCTCAGGGAAATGAAAACAAACTACAAAAACCCTTTTTATTTCTACCAATTCACAAACAAATCATCAAAGTATGATGAAAATCCTACAGAGAATATACAACGTTTGTATAAAAAAAGGAAAGGAGCCAAAGAAATATGAAGTCACTGTGAGAAAGAAAGATTTATGTTGGTGGATTTGATATTGATGATCATGATCATGTTATTCATAAAAAACAGTGTGAATCTCAAGAGTAGTGGATCGATTGTGCATTTATGTCGAGAGCAAAAAAAAGAAGGAAAACACACGAGAGTATACCTAATATATAAACAGTAGAAAATCCAAACAAGGCCATTTATGATGGCCTGTTTTATTATTATTATTATTATGCTTTATACCGCTTGATTTTCTTTTCTCTTTTTTTATCCCAGATGAGAAAATGTTGATACATACGTTCTATACGACCTTAACATGTCTAATGCATTGCAAATACTTTCGAATACATTGTACACACCATATTGTAAAAAATGAAGGAAATAAACTACTTGACGTTGCTACACACACACACAACTGGTTCAAAATGCAGTCAGGTACAACATGCTTTATTATATTTATTGATGTGCTTTGTTTGTATATCATGTTATGCAACTCTGTGTTATGCCGCCTCTGTCTTTTTTGTGCATTGTGCACAGAGAACCGTCATGATACCCTACATCAGACTACTACTACATCTTACTACAACGTGAGCTTCATTCCAAGTTTCCTTCCAAGAAGAAATATATATGACTGTAGTAGCAAAAAATACTAGGAATAAACAGTGTGTGTGTGATGCAATAACATTATGATTAGGATCAATACTTTTGCCCTTGTAATATTACTTTTCTCCTTATTCAATAGATATTGAACTTCAATTTTTTTTGTGAGCGAAAAAAAGACTACCTTGTTGAAATACCTGCATTTGCCTTGTAGGATGCTCTCCATTTTAGTAAAATCAAGTATGCATGTAAAACTTTTTTTTTATCCTTTCGTTGCTTTTCCGCTTCTGATCAAAAAAGTATATAAGCAACAACAAATCAGTAGCAGCATACGAAAAAGTTGTAAAGCAAACCAAACAGAAAACATGAAAGTCAATCACTGTGAGAGAAACAAAAGGAAAAATATCACATGGATATATCTGGAAGTTTGGTTTTTGAACAGCTGAAATGGTCATGCATGAAGTGATGAACATGTATACTAGTAGTACATACTTGCGTCCGCAATCCGCATCCTCCCGATTCCACACAGTGCATTACTTGACAATACACAATGCTGTACGTTCATTGACACAAAAAAGTATTTTCCCCATTTTATGACTGAAATAAATTAGGAAATCTAAAATACGTCAAGCTGTATTTTATTCATACATTTTTGTCGTATGTCTTGACTGGTTTGTATGCTACCGTTTTTATTTACGTATTTTATCCTCTCGATTGTTTTTTTTGTCTGACTCGTTTACGTATTTAAATGAAAGCAAGGTTTTTACGAGCATCAAAATCAAAACAGTGGATCAGATATAACGTATGACGACATGAATAAGTGATAAGGTTTGTAAGTGCAGTGTATGGAAACAACAACTGTGATAAGAGCATCTCACAGTGTGGAAAGAAACACCATCTCCCTCCGCAGCATAAATCTCTATGAACCTTTACTCTTTGCTATTTTTTATACACGATCAACAAAAAAACCCTTACATGAACAAAAAGCACACCGTATAATTTTCTGTGTTTGAGCTTGTCCAATGAATTCCGGTTGAAGGAGGTACGTTTCCCCTTTTAAACTTTTTTTTCTGTATCCCGACTTTTTGTTTGTCTTTTTGTTAGCGTTGTTGTACTTTGTACTACACCACCACACTACTAACATACCTAGTAAAACAAGCTTGTGATATTATTGTTGCTTTAAAAGTGAAGTTGACCGACAAGACAGGTTGTGTGTATTGCCACTATTTGTTGTTTACAGAATCTGTTAGCTAACTAACAAAAGTAATAGTGTGAAGTCAAAATCTACTACTACCTAATACCCAGCATTCATACTACTTCACTTTGAATATAAACCCAACAAAAATTATATACATTCCATTCCGTTGTTGTCGCCAATGTTTTTTGCTGCTAAATTGTGTACGTATGTGTCTACACGAAAAACAGATCGGATTTCATATAAAAAGCCTCTTTTCACCCTTTCCTCTTCTGCTTGAAGCCAATGCAATAAACAATTCTTAGAGTATTATTAAATGAGGTTGCATATATCACTAACACTAAAATATGAAAAAAAGCTGATACATATTTCTCAACGGGTGTGAAAAAACCATATTGTTCGTAAAGCATAATGGCTGTTAATTGCTAGCTTTCTCTCATATTGTGTGCGTCCAAATTTTATACCGATTAAATATTAGGTGTGTTGGTCTAGTAGTGAGTTGGTAAAGCGGTTTCATGTGTTAAACACTGAGAAATAACTGATACGAGGTGCATGCATACTTTATGTACACATGATTATATCAATAATTCTATTTTTTCACAATTTTTTGTTTGCAGCAATAAAAATTGAACTTTCTCCTAGTATCATATTATTGTACGTATCATGCAATAAACATGCAAGCATTGCTGGTTACACGATCCGCCGCTTAGAATTCACTGCTACTACTGCTGTTTGACTGTTGACGTCGTCAATGAAAGTAATATACAATTTAAAAAGAGGAAGAAAATCCTTTTACTTTTATGCTATTTTTTATCAGAACAAATCCCTCGTTATTGTTTATTGCCCCCAGAATAGTTTGTGCACTTATTTCAGCAAATACTAACCCTTTTAGGGAAGGTGAACATTTTCAAAACAGTAAAATGCGTAGCGTAATCTTTTTTTTTCACGATAAAAATAAGAGTTTTTTTGGGCATTAAATGTAGGTGATATCTGACATGTGCATGTACACCTTTGCATATAGAGAGGAGGGTAATATTTTTCTGTGAATATTTTCCCTATACGTTGTAATAAATATTTACATATAAGCACACACATGGATTATGCATAAACTTCCTTCCTTCCTTCATCCATTGCTCAACCAGCTCTGACAAATTGCTTGCTTGTGTGTGTCACATGCATAATTTGGAGCAACAGTCAGCAACAACCAGCAAAACAGTAGTGGTAACAAACAGTCAAAATACCAGAAAATAATGTGCTTTTGTAGCGAAACAAATAGGTCCTTTTCTGCAACAAAGAAAAGGAAAAACGCACAAGACACAGCAAATAGAACAACAAGAGCGTTTTATCTTATAATCAGCACACTACAGTAACTTGAAATTTTCTAGACAAATGTAGAACGAGCTACAGGAACGTGGTAATCAGCAGAAAAAAAAATTCTGACATAAGCATACACGCACATACATTTTCGAATTGACTAGACAAAAACTGGGGTTTTCAGCAAAACTTACTTACTCATCACATGTAGTAACATAGGTAGTTGAACATTAGTTTTTCTTGTTATTTACCATTGTCAGCACGTTGGTTAGTAGTATAAGAGCAATAATAATAAACGCGTTATATTCTTTTCGTTAGAAAATAACGAGACATTGCACAATTTTAACGAGCTCTTTTTTCTCGGCTCTCACTCACAGCAGCAGATAATGCCACACAACACAACTTTCTCCCTCTTTTTACGTATAAGTTGTTTCTGAAGAGCTAGAGTATTATCTAGTTATGTGTTGTATTGTAAAAATATTTTATAGTATAGCATAGTATAATATGTGGCGAATACACATACCTACATTCAAAACTCTTGACAAGTCACACTTAACTATTGTTGTATGGCATGCTGTTAAACAACATTGGTATGACTTCTCATGAATTTGGATGGTACATATATTAAATTGCGTTATATTTGCCAATTTATTGAATTATAACAAGGAAGTTATAGCCCTACAAGTAGGACGACACGTTTTATAGGTACTTTTATTTGCTCATTTTATTCCGCTTTTGATATCTTTGTGATCATCAGATATCATCTATATATAGCTACAAATGTTGTAAAATTTTCATTAGCTTGTGTAGTCTAGCTTTATAAGCTATCCATGAAGACAGCATGTACATATAGGTATGCTTACATGAAATGGAATAACTAATTTTATCAGAAGCATCATGAAAATCCAAAAACACAATAGACACTTTTTAATAATAAAAAATCCACTCAATTTCAAAGTAATAATAGGTCTTTTACATCCACTCACACACGCAGTCACTGCATTGGTTTCTTTGTTACGTTGTCATAAAACAATTTCTTGTCTCATTATCTTGAGCCATCAACATCATCATGACATAATGTGAAATCAACTTTGTTTTATTTCATTAAAAACGACAGCCTGACTATTATGTTCCTTGGTTGTTGTTGCTCACATGTGAAACACAAAGTAAAATCATGTCCAGCAGCAGCAATAATTCATTAAACATGGTCATTAATCAAAGGCCCGGGTTTGGGTATGCTTTGCTAATATACATAGGTACTCTATGTACAGATTTGACAACCAAATTTCTCCTTAATGCAAGGAGCTACATAAGAGTACACATTAATTACACTTCCTTTTCAATCAGCAACAGACAAATGTGCGGCTACTATTATGTGGTGACAAATATAGCTTGAAAGTTTTACGGTTGGTTGGAATACGCAGTAGTGTTTTGAATTTCATAGCATGCATAACAATGATATCGCCACGTACACCTATCTTTTTTTTATTTAAAATCTTGTTCCGACAAAATTTCCCTGCATATTATACTACTGGTAGCATTTTCATGGGTCCACGCTTTATTTATTTTCAAGGTAGAAAGTGAAGACGCACGAGTAATTATATACCGTGTG
>JAHZMZ010003683.1:0-14144 GCA_027743805.1 Lepidocyrtoides sp. E14 | reverse complement strand
AGTGCAGAGTCTGAACTAACAGATTTCTAATAGTGTAACAGTGAATTCGCGTTGTTATTGCTACGTTAAAAATCGGTGTAACGAGCCAATGTATTGGCGTACCGATTGCAAAAACTAAACTAAACTAAACTAAAAGGTTATACGTATTTACAATAGTTTAGTTGTATAGATATGCTGAGTATATTGGTGATATAAGTATTAGTCATGCATAGTATATCATATACATACCTTATTATGACCTTTTCACATGTCGACATTTCTCTTCGTCGGCTCTAGCAAAAACTTCTTGCAACATGGAGATGGGTGTGTTCATTTCATATTTTTAGATGGTAGCGTTCTAATACCTATGGATTTATATTTAAGTAGGAAAGTAAACACGTGCATCTCTCCAAAAGTCATCTTTTTCTTCAACTGCCTCATGCATGCATGCAATAACATTAGAAAAAGAAAGAAGTGGGAAGAGCAACATTTTATTGGGGAAATCATGTCCGTTCTGATATCAGTTAATCCAAACTGATGAGGAGACCGTATAGTATTTGTAAGAGAAGAAAAGAGAAAAAGTGTTAATCCCACCAATAGATTGGACTATCCAGTGATAATAATTTTATTGGGAGTTAATCACTGCAGAGAAAGGAGTTGGCTGAAAGTTAGCAAGAAGAAAAAAGAATGTAATACATAAATGCAGTAGTTACCACATTTGCTTATCTGACGGGTTGTGAAAACGGGAAGAGGAAAGGAGTAGAAGTGTTGATCAAACGCCTCATAAATAAGATAAGCTATCGCTGCATTGATAGTAATGCAATGGTAAATAAAGTTGACTGGTGGTGATATTCAATGCATGTGTGTATGTAGAACCGACTCATTGTCAGAAGCAGTTTTTCACAAAAAAGCATTCACAATCTTTATACACACGGGGTAAAAGGCGTCAAAGTCATCCAGTTTGCTTGTTCGCATTAATTTACCATCTGCACAAAAGAATTTTCAGACAGCACAGAAGAAAGCCAGAGCAGTGTCACATTCAGTCAGCAATATGGACAAATAAACAATGTATATTTAGATTTCTATCTAAAATGTATGTTCATTCTACCAAAGCGTGCAGTCCTTTACGTAATGTGCTGTACTAATGCATAATGGTAGGAATAGAGTGTGTCAGTAAGTTTATATGTCATTATATATGAAACAAAATAAACGTGTTCATATTTTATGCCAACTAAATAAGCTGGAATGTTTCAAGGTCGACGTTTGGAACGTAAGTAGGTAAGAGCTTGTTTAATATGCCACATTATCATACACAGTGAACAGCAAAAATAAGTACAAAAAAAACATACAACCTGCACGTCCTCATGAGTAACTTGGGAAAAAATGTATGTGAGTGAAATAAATGATGTAGGTAAGTACTAAGTGAAGAGTTGAAATACGATATGATAATATATATCCGAGTATGATATTCTATGTGTAGTAATGATATGAAGAAGACGAACGGATAATATTGTCATAATATTGATAATTTTATAGAACTGGTTGTCCGTTTAAAAAAGTGAATGGTGCTATTTTCTCTGTTTTAAGTAGCGCTACCAGAATATAACATTGGAACTGGTCAGACAACATAGCATGTCAATACGTATTTAATTATCTTAACATAGGTAAAATAGTATTTAATAGCCTTTCCTAAATAGTTGCTTGCTACAATGATGTTGATGAGGATAAACAAGTAGATTTAAAGAACACCATGAAAAACCGTTGCAAAGCTTTTGACAATTAAATAGAAGCACAATTAAGGCAATAGCAGTAAAAAAACGCTGGATATAAATAAAACGGGACAAGAAAGGAGAAAAGACAAGAGAAATATTCAGTTAATTGCCTACCCATCGTAGTTAGTTATCAACATTTCTGTTGCTCGTCTTTAGGAAGAAAATATTACGGTGTGTGCATATTATATACCTTGTGATTATGTGTTCATTATTAGTTCATTCATAATAGAAAAGTAGGTAAATGGTGTAGTCAAAAGTTGGTATTGGAATGGTGTCCATGTGCATTTGCAACATGTCAAACTTGTTTTGTTCTCCAGGTTAGTAGTAGTATATTTAATTCCTGGCAGTTTCTCACTTCCCACTTGTAACTTTGTTTGCAACGAGACATCGCCGCAAACACCAGTACAGCGTTTAAGCTATCTAAAGAAAAATCACTTGTTGTCGTGAGCATGGGTATCGTTGAGAAATGCCAAACTCGTTGCATGCGTTGAGGTAAGGCTGTATAGTAGTATTGTGGCATGGAAGTACTAGTGATGGTAGCAGTGTCTAGCATGATACATAATAGCAATTTAATAATAGCTGCAGGTTTTCTATAACATGACATTATGATTGTTATTAGTTATTGGTTGTCATAATTTTGGTGCATATGTGAATAAGGAGAGGATTTGATTGTAAAAAATTGAAGCATCATAAGTACTGCTCATTACCATAATCCTATTTACTATTTTCATAAATAATCACTACTATATATCATCTTGACCTTGCTTCTGTGATTAGTCACTAGAGATATTACATTTTTTTCAAGATGTTGCGCACGATTTGAGTTTATTCACTTCAATTGGCTATTAACTTGAAGAGGTGAATCCCTTATGAAATGATAATAAGTTTATTAACATGCAAATATGATATTCTCCAAGATGTGATCTTAAATGCACTGCAAAATAAATTTGACTAGACTAGACTCGATAAATAAATACTTTTCCCATTGACTTATTGTGCTCTCAAATCAAATGGATTGATTCATAAAATGAAAATTGAGCTTTTTAATACCCTGTTTTTAATTGTGTACGTAGAAATTTTTGCTATTGAACGAAGGTTAAAGCAATTTCGTTGAATTTATATTGCAGTTTCCATTTTTGCGTTAATCTTATATGATTGTATTATTCGAAAACACACCTAATATTTTTCAACAAACTGCAATGTTAGCTTAAAAGAGATTACATAAATTTAAACCATGTACCTAGTTTCGTCGGAATGTGCACATGAAAGATGTTGACTTGAAAGAATAATAATAACTGACAGCGGTTTTAATTTGGTTTCGTTTTACAGTGCATATGCACATTGGTAAAATGACACTTGGACAAAATGGCTACCTAGTATATTGTCTCGTCCCGTCTAATGAGACGAAATATCAATTAAAGAAGAACTTTGAACATCATTTTCCCCCATTTGCATTATCTTGCACTTCTATCTCCTTGCGAAAAGATTAGTAGAGTTGCAGTAATAGGAAGTGTTTGAAGGAATCGAAAAATAAAGTGTTCTTTCGCTGCAATTTTATTTATTTAATGGCCCATAAAAATACCATTTTTCAAGCACTTCTCATTATACTGAAACTTGTTCACTCATTTCATCTGTTCTCACTAATTTTACGCGATGATGACTGAAACAAATGTAAACTTTTTTTTAATAAATCAGCTTGAATTTTCAAAAGAAGTTTATGATTTATAATTCACTGATTTATTCACAAGTTTATCAAGCACAGTCTATGTCTGGCTACCCATGTGGAACATTTCGACCAGTCAATTTCATCAGAAACATGTTACAAGTTTGGATGAAATGCCACGTTTTTTATATTCTCAATATCAAAGTGATGTCCTAACTATATGATTAGTGCATTTATTCTTATAGTGCACATTTAAGCATACTAATAGCATTGTATTGTCTACTTAGTATCTTTAACCAAATAAATAATATCAGGAATGTGTTGCAACAGCAGAGAAGCAGCAGATCTATCTACACAGCATACATAGTTGGATGGATCGATGGAGTATAAAATATGAAAATGATTTTGATGATGATGATGATGATGCATGACGAAATAGGGTGTTGATTATTTGTTTTAGCTGATAATGTTTCTTTTTTTGCTTTAATTGTTACACACAACAAGGCATTTTTATCTGACTGTGTAACTGTTATGTTAACGATTATTTATTCGTAAAGTAGTTTTGTTGTGCGCTCAATGAGCGTGTTCCCTGATGAATTTATTGCGTTGTGTCGTTCCCTCGTTGTGCTCCTCACTCAAGCCTACATATATGCATAGTAATAGAAGTAAATGGGAGCCCACTTAGGTATTGCAATTTCATACATATTACCTAGCTGAATATTTAGGTGGTTAAACACGACGACAACAGAAGCAAGATATTTCCATACGAGCTCATTTTATTGAATAAAAATGGCAATGTGAATGTTAAACCTATCATGATAATGTCAGTTACTCATTCTTTGTGAAAACCAATCATTAGATTCGTCTAGTCTTGGAATGGTCTTCAAAATAATGTCCGAATTCTCATTGCCGTTATTCTTTCTTTCTGGGTTACCTGTTGTTATTTTGTGTCGATGTACATATACACCGTTGATTGACATGTAACTAGAAATATGGTTATGCTGTTTTTCATATACGTAAACGCAAGCGATAACCACCAAACTAGCTTTGTGGACATGTGTGTTATATTTATTCCTCTCGTAATAAAGAAGAACTTTAAAAAATTTCCCATCTGTTTTCTCTACCTTTCAATTTAATTATATATGGCTTTGTTGTTCCCAACGGTAAGTATTAAATTAGTAGATTGAAAGTACTTGAAATGAAGACAATGTACAGTATAAACTGCTTTCTTTGTATACTTACATGATATTCCACTTTTCCCCGAAAGCTTACGACTAAAATTATTGTAAAAACACTATCTGTTCATATGGGAGAACAAACACAATGATGGATTTTAAAGGTATACTGTTTCTATAAAGAGAAAAATGAGCATCATGAAAACAATCGAGTTTCATAGAGATATTTTTAAAGATGAAAAACTAAACAATGCAACAAAAAAGAAACATTTTAGGCAACAATTCTTCTCAAAGGTTTAAACATTTTAAATGAAAATATGCTAAAATATAAATAATTATTTAGGTAGAGTCTATTAAAAATATCAACTCCTGTAGTTGTGTTTTTACACTGACGCTGACACCAGTGAGTGACACCATCATCATCATCGTTTAGTATGCTTTTACAATGTCTACACATGGATAAAAATAATACATGAATATAATATGAATTGTAAACAAAAGAAAGACAAACCATAAGAGAAACGGAGAGAGACGTACCAGACCAGTCATCGTTTGCCTATTCTGTCGACGAGTTTATTGAATGTGTGTCGTCCATTTCCTATCATCAGTTTTGTTGTTGCACAAACACACAACAACAGGATATTATTATTATGAATATATGCTCGTGTTGCTGTAGGTAGACATAATAATAATAATAATGATAAACATTATTACGTTCCGTTTGCAAACACATTTTATACACTTTTTGTTACGTATGTATGTACGGAATCTGTATAACAGATAGCATTTATTCAATGGTGGCGTGGGGGTGGGTGGTAGTAATGGTGGTGTGGTACTTGGACTCTTTCTCCTTTCTACCTCCTCTGCTCGTCCTTTTTCTGTAAGTTGTTATAGTAGTAGTAGTAGTTGTTGTTTTTGTTGTTGTTGCTGCTCCACAATCTAACTGGCGAGACTATTGATTTTACTCAACTGTTTGTTTTATTGTTTGTTTATGTTGTCAGCAGTTTTCGTTTTTACCGTGCATTCAAAGTAGTAATATTGATTGGGAAATCCAATCCCGAAAATGGCTCCGGTAGTAGCAGCAACAACAACAACGTTACCACAACCATCAGCAATAGAAGCAAAAGAGGAACCAGTAAGAGTTGTACCAACAACACAACTACTATATTATGTACCTCCTGTCTCTCCAACAATAATGTATACATATTATTATTTAGAATATTTGCGATTGTACATAAATATTACTGTTACTACTACTGCTGGAGAAATCTAACTTATTGTTCTATCCAACAGATTATTTTAAGCTATGGTAGTTATTTGGACAAGTAGCTAGAAGCAGCACAAAAAAATAGCTGCTTGTTCCCATGTCCTTCCTACCTAACCATCATCATCATCATCAGCTTCAGTTGCAATATACGTCGACTGAGCTTGTTGAAGTAGTAAATATAATTCAAATCGAAAGCAAAAGAAAGAGTCTGGGACATTTGTTTTAAGATGCATTAATGCTCAAAGAGCACTGCAGTAATAATAATAATAAGTAATGATAGAAGAAAATCAATCACCAAAAAGCATGACAGTGTAAAAAAAATGAAAAAGTATGAAGTTGACAAGGCGGCTAAAGTACATACAAACGCAACGAAAACAAAAATAAACAAGACCTTTTTTATACATATCACTTGCTACCTGTGTAAAAGTCAGTTTACCAAATAAATCAGTCATATCACGACATGTTTCAAGTTCTATTAATCTGTATAGTAAATGTATCTATCTATCTATCTACCTACGTACCTATATTTGTACTGCATCTCGCTGCTATCTATTTTTCCCTGGCCAGCATTCCAGTTTTCAGTGTTCACACAATACTTATTACAATGACAAGAGAAAACTGGTAACAAAAATGCTTGTTTTTTTCTGCTTAAAGTGCATGTACAAAGTCCAATATAACAAGCCCCAAGAAGTAAACAATCGCGAAAGTATGAGCCTAGCTAAAACAGCATACTATTGAGCATTTCAAACTTGCCAAGTAAAAAAAATTGTATAGTATATGACCATCAATTCAATACTAGCAACCTGTAAGTATCGTTGTACATATGGACTGCTTGTAAAATATAAATGTGTAGGATTTACCTATAGCGATGTACTTTTACTTGCAGGACAACCACATAAAAAATAATACACAACAAACAACACCCTGTTTACCGAAGCGTTTTTCTCTTCGATTCGGTCGTAATGATTGTTTTGTTCTGTTTCATGTTCATGCAAACGAGGACGTACAACAAGACAGTCAGTCAAGTTACTAAAGTAAAAACTATGTAATCTCCGTTGTTTCGGACAAGTAACCTTTCCCGTCCCTGTGTCTCTTTGCTTCCTTCCAAACAACAGTCTTTAGGTGGTTCACTCAAACTAGTTGATTTTTAGTTTCATGCTAGCATGTAATGTGAGGAAATGGCTTTGCCCGTATTTAATAATGAATGTCGCACACGATGCACCTATCGTGTGAGTTGGCAATGCTAGCATATAGTATGTAGGTAATACGCAGTCATGCATGACTTATGAATGAGTACTTACAAACACTAATATCTTTTCACGAAATGTCTACCGTCAATTTGAACAACAATACTGTGAATTGGAAAAATCATGATATTAAAAAAAATTATAAATAAGATTCAGAGCTTGAACAACAACAATGTTTTTGCCTTTTCAACTACGTGATATACCAAAATGCTTTTTCGTTCAATGAAAGTTCGCTTTCCTATTTTGATTAGTAGGTTTTAGTTTTACCATGTAAATCAATTTAAATTGACCTAATCCGAGTTTCTATTTGGCTGTTTGTTTGTTTCATTCATTTGTACTTTGTAGTACTAATACTATCTATGCATACTTTATCTACCGCCACAAATCTGTATTCTTCTGGTGCACCTGCCGTTCGTCCTCTCCTTTGATTTAATCATTTAGTCTCCACACAAAAAAAGTTTCAAAATCAGTGTGAGTACAAGAATTTATTTGCAATATTGTATGTTATCCAGTGAAGCTAATAAAGTGTTGTCATTTGTATTTTTAATGCCAGTCATGATTCTTTCAAAACGAGTAAATAGTAAACCACATAAAAATTACATTTTCATCATCATTATATTTCGCCACTACACCATTTTTTTCAACAAACAGATCATCAGAACAGCAACAAACACAATGCTATTTTTTTCACTAAAGCATTCATGGATATGTATGTATTTACAGAGTTGCAGCCTACAAAATAAAGTAAGTGTAGCTATGCCAACAAAAAGTTTGTTCAGCTGGAAATCCCATTTTGTTTTTAAAGAAAAAATCTTTAAACCGAACAAACAAATGACAAGGCATGTTTTAATAAAAAGCTGTTCCACTTCTTCATTATTATGCTTGTATTTTTACATTTACCATATCAAAATTTTATTTGTCTAACAAGCAATTCCAGAAAAATCTGCTGTGCCACATGCATGTCATTTTTTAATATTTCTTTCATTCAGACATTTCTAAGCCTGAAATAAATAATAATAATTACATGTAGCGTTTATTTTTCCTCTTTTTAGATTGACAATATCTGATATTAATCACAGTAACTTATCTAAATGTCTACTTTGTTCCCCGTCTCGTTCAACCTTTTTTTATTTGTTTACGTCTGCAACTTTTTTCCGCATTCAATTTAAAGCCCATTATATGAATCAATCAGAGAAACATGAAATGATGCGTTTTCCATTATTCATGCCGTCAAACAAAAAAAAAATATATATATATTCTGGATTTTGAACACACGAGGGTGAAATAGCATTTTAAGAATTTAATGCAAAATGCTTTTTTTTCTAAAACAAGTGCAAATTGCCCTTTTTATATGCATCTTACTTCACACATCGCTACCACTGACACAAATGATCTACCTCAAGGATACAAAGATTATTCTCACATTATTACTGTACTATGCATATTGGTAGCAGCAGCAGACAGCCAGGGAGACATGAATGATGCTTCCACATCTTACTGACTTACTTTTTTTTGCTCACACACAACAAGCAGCTTCTACTACTATAGGTTGTATACGCACTACGACAGAAAACGATGAGCTGTTCATGTAGTTTGGTGGTTACTGCAAAACGCTGAATGTAATACATGACGATTACGAAAGTTGATAGTGGCATATTTTACTCCGCTATAATGTTATTCCCATATGCATTCTATGATGCTTGATGTTGATCTTTTCAATGTCAATGCCAATCGTCTTAGCAGTCAATAGCAAAAGTAAAGACCAACAACGACTTCTGGAGACAAGCATAAAAACCTTTTTGATCAATCACAGCAATCACTCTCATCATCATCATCCCAATTTTAACACAAACACAATAAACCAACAAGTTGCACTGATGTGGTGGTAACAAGAAAATGAGTTGTAGTTGTCTGTATTTAAGCTATTATTGCTGTCTAACGCTTTTGAATGTACACACCGAGTTGATAGCGTTACAAAAAAATGTAATGTTTTCTAGAAAATATTACTTACCTGCGTATACAGTAAGAACATGGCATGCTTACGTGCAGCAGAAAGTAAAAAAAAAACATATTTGACAATAAAAACAAAGCTGCTGCAACAAACAAAAAACTAAACGGGTACATGAATAAAGGGATATGATTAAGTATATAGTGGTAGTTTTTGTTGCTGTTTTTTCTATTGTGTATGTTGGACAACAAAACACTAGCACATCACATCAGTCTGTCAGTATTTTGTAATTCATACAATAGAAACCAGTATGATTTTGGTGCTGCTGCTTTGCAAACTTTGTTTCATTCAATGTATGACCATGGAAAAGGCAAGTTTCTCATTCAATCTAGTTCGATTTTTCATGGCGCTTCTTTTTCTCGTAGTTGTATGTAATACAAAGCTTGCTAATGCTAAACGTTATCATTTCTATGGTTGCATATGCAACATAATACGATAAGCATTCAATAATAATCATATATTCGTTTTCATGATGAACTTGCATGCAATGCGATTACAAAACATTGAATAATCATGTAAAAGAACGGTTTTTGCTCTGAGCAATTACAGGCAGACTGACTTAAAACTACATTTGTGCAAAATACTAAAAAAGGCATTATGTGTTATATGCTAAGGTAGAAATAAATAAATAGATAGCAATACATGCACAATTGCACTCTAGCAAATGATGAGAAGCATGGCAACGATGAGAATTGTCCCTTCTTTTGACAGCAGCTAGCAAAGCAAGGTGTGAGCGAGCACACTTTTCGGCAATGACTATAGCATTTTCACTAAGGTTTACACATAAGTGCATAGATAATTTGTTCTCTGCTGGATACTTTTTTTAGGTATCTTCATGATATTCTTGTATCGAATAAATAATGTGGAAGTTTATAAAGCAAAAATGATACATTTACGGACATCATGAATGCTAATATGAACTGGGATAGAATGGTGGTCCACTGATTTACATACTAGTAGTAGAGAGAAGTGCTGCGTTGCGATGCAGTAATAAGTATAAAGAATACAATACGATACAAAACGATGATATTATTAACCTAGTCTCTGTTTCTCCTTGGCGAGAAGGTAGAAAAAGAAGACTGCCTGACTAACTCTTCTGGATGGAAACATGGAAAAGGTAAGCTTTGGCTTGCCTGCTTTGCTGGCTGCTGCTGCTGCTGGCTGAATGACTGACTGAGCTGAGCCACTTTGTCCAATGACCTTGAGATTTTGCATGCCAAGTCAGTTCCCATGTCACACGTCATTATCGGATTGAAAAAATAAACAGAATAAATATGCGAATGGTTATGTCTGTATGTATGCATATCAAAAAAAAATCAGCTCGTTTTTGCTGCTGTTGCTCACCGACACAGTACACAACAGACAACAAAGCTGATTATGCAAGCATAAATACATATTGTTATTTATTGGATATCACAGAGGAAAAAATAAAATCTATGGATATGAGAAGTTGAGAACAACAAAAATTGATTACGACAACAACATGTCTTAATAATGTATTTTAAAAAACTAGTAACATCTAGTTGCTCCTTTGCGTTATACTATGTATTTTCTTCGGTATCTATTATGTTGTCTCTATGAAAGAATGGAATGGCTTTTTATGAGAACGACTAGCAGCAAACATTGTACGATATAACAGCAAGTATTTATTGTTTTGCGGAATAATAATGATATTCTCAGCAGCAGCAGCAACAGTACAAATGAGTAGAAAACACGTTCTTGGACAGGTTCCATCATCATAAATACATTTACATTAGAACAATAAATAAAAGCATTGCCTAAATGAAAATGGAGTATAGATGGATGTATGTACTGCTGTTCCATGAATGTAATATTTTTGATGGTCGTTTTATGAGGTTTGTTTATTTTTTCTTGTCTTGTTTCAAGTGATGGATGATTTGATATTGCAGATGGTGCAGCTGCTCGTGTAGATGTGACTTGTCGATGTAGTCAACAGAGTAAAGTAGTGTGTACTTTGTATGGACAGATTTTATCCAGATTTTGGATTGAGAAAGAGTTGATTTTTTTTTCTTTTTCGTATGCATTGCGATTCATTTAGTTCAACTAAAAAAGTTACATGTCACTATCAAAACACGTACACAAGTAAGTAGTCTAGTGGCGAAATAAAATTTTCAACATAATATTATTCTAGCGGACATAACTATTTAATAATATATGTACCTATCTCATCGTATAATTCAACTTACCTTTATCCTTTATCGTGTTGAACGGCATTACAGACAAATAAAAACTCAAAATATTCAAAAACGTGAAGATTAACATTCATTCGATTTATTTTTTTGGCAATAGTCGGACACATGCATCAATCATTGGGAATCAATTTTGCCATTATGTATGAAAAAAAAGTAAAATTAAATTCTAATTTATGTATGACGCTTATCCTATACTAAAAAGGTGAAGGATAAGGTGGTACAAATGACCATCTTCAAATTATAAAATACCTTATTATTTCTTATCACCTGAAGTGATCTGGTGACCTACATTAAATAACCTTGCATTTTTCACAAACCCTAAAACGTGTGAACTTTTACGTCAAGAATTTTTTGTCTAATTGCAAACATGAAAAAAATGATAACCGTGACTCGTTTAAAAAAAAATTTCATGGAAAGAAACTTTCATCCTTTTTTTTATCAAGAATTTTACGTAGTTGCCGTTGCCACAGAAAGTATGATGGAGCTGTAACAGGCCAAAAATAACAAAACAAATACAAACAAAGATTCTCTCCGGTCTCTTTCGTTATCTTGTTTGGGTTTCATGTATTTTATTTTTATTTTTTTTAAAGACACATCAACTTGCACCATTATTATTGCTTTTTTCGTTTTTATTGCTTTTGTTTAAAAACCTTTTTATTTGGTTTCGTTTCGATGATGTCGACGTTGTTCTTGTTATTGTTGACGAAACTGTTGATAATAATGTTGCTGAAACTTATAGCCGCCTCTTTCTCTTTACGGAACTACTACTCTAGCAATAATAGCATTTCTCATCCTCACCATCATCATCATCATCGTGAATTTAACTTGAGTTGTTGTGAGAGTTGCCACTACTACTACTCCATCATGACATGGTCTTTGTCTACACAACTCGATGTGTAATAATAGGTACCTATATGTATACTTTAAGTTTATACATGGCTACAGGCAAAGTTGGTGTTTAGCAAAGGGTGAAAATAGAGAGACACTAGGGAGTAAAAAGAGAGAAAGAAAATACACAAGTATCCAGAAGCAAAAACAACAGACACACATCAAGTGACACAACAGCCAATATACTACTTCCATAGGTATATGACAAAAATGCAAGTATATATTGTTGTGGTATGTGTAAGGTTCGCATACATATTTATTATTATTATTTCGTTATTATGGAACGGTAGTGAATACCTAGACATTATTGCATAAAATAACTTACTTGCTTTCATTATACGTTTCATGAGATGAACAACAACCGACAACACAACACAACAGCAATAAAGTGGCAATGGAGGAGACAATAATGCACTAAAAAGCCGGCGGGCCTCGTTTCACTTTGCTTATCATCATCCTCCACAACTCGCTTCTTCTTCTTGTTTTCCCCCCTTTTTTCCAGCGTAAAATAGCATCAGTGAACTGAATGAATTGTCTTATTCGTCACAACCCCATCATCTTTCTCTTGGTACATAAATGTCTGAAAAAAAATATTCTGCTACTGTTCATGATGATGATGATGACGACGGTGATATAAAACGTATGGCTTTGCTTGTTAAGCTAGTTGTTATTATTACGCAAATTTCTCTTTACATTTTCTTCCTTGGGTGGGACTCATGCACACAGGTAGCTAGGTAGTGAGCTACATGATATTTAAGAAACATGATATGGAAAATACGTTTGCTATAAATATTCCATATTATTTTCTCCTTTACTTCATCAAGCCAAATTTTATGCCGTGTCAAATATTGTTATCGTTCGTATACAATGCTTATTTGAGACAGGCACACAATGTGTGCAGTAGTACATGCTTCCAAAGTTTACGGGCTGAAGAGCAGAAAGAAAATGTCAATGCTGTTTCTGGCGTGATGTTTTTCTTCATATATATTTACACTGTGAGAGATTCAAAGTGTAATAAACAATAGGGAGAATTGTTATGATGACGATGAGGATGATTTTTTTTGGGGGTATTCGACTATGTGAATAAGTTGTGCAGAATACTAACTACATTATGTAGAAACTGTTCTCTACCTACTAGGTAGAGAGACGAAACCAGCGACAGCAAAAGGAGTAGAGAAAAAGCTTAGATGAGTTTTGTAGAGGAACAAACAAAAACAAACAAGCTTCCCTTCATCGTCGTCGTCGTCATCATCATTTTCTTCTTCGCCTTCAGAAAGCAAAACAATATCTTTCTACTTCTTCCCTCATCTTGTTTGCACCATATGCAGTATCTTCTCCTTCTCTTGCTTTTCTATCAGTAAGCAAAGAGAAGAAGAGAGGATTGGTGATGATGACGATGATGATAACACTGTTGCTTCAACTTCCACTGCTTCTCTCTGCTTTTTCTGGTGTTGTTGTTGTTTCATGCATGTACACCCGGAGTTCCTCTTGAGAAAGGAGAAGAAGGGATTGAAAAATGAATGTCTGTATAATATGTTTATAAGAGACGGAAACAAGATGCGGCAGTTGTGCTTTTAACATGTACCTGTGGATATACATACATACATACACACAGAGCACACAGCACAACACTTATGCTTTGTTTATGTAGCTCACAACTCAACTAAATTCGCCGGGTTGGTTGTTTATGTTTTTACTCGCATTTTCTATGAATATCAATATTTACGATGAGCGTAACACTTCTCAAGAAAAGTGACGAGCGAAATGATGTCGATGTTGGGGAAACTGGTAAAATGATGGAAAGAGAGAAAACAAGTAATGCATGACGAGAGGGAGGAAGCAGCAGAGCTTATTATAATAATAACAGCAGTTTGTTATTGGCAGTGTTTTTGTGAAAGAAAATGACGACAATAAAAATAATAATAATAACAG
>JAHZMZ010003682.1:0-20732 GCA_027743805.1 Lepidocyrtoides sp. E14 | reverse complement strand
TGATAAACTATAATTTACCCACATCAATTTAAACATAGACTGGCTATATAGTGAAAGCAAATAGCTAGTGACATACAATGGAGAACTTCTCATGAGAGTACAGGCGGCATGATTAGTTTATAAAAAGGTTAGTAGCTATATGTGCATAGAAGATTGTACATAAGCATTTTTAAACTAACCGCTGCTTAAAATTTAACATAAATAAATGTACCCAGAAATTCCATTCACTAATTTTTATGTCACTTTAAACCAAAGCAAGTATTTGATTGAATACAAAAGAGTTTGTTGAACAAGTGTCTTTAAACTTGATAGCTCATCGGATAGAATTATAAACATTTGAATTTCAAGTCGAAACCATCCGTGTTTTTTTAGTCAACCACAATGACATTACATAGAGAGATGTACAAAGCGAAGTATGTACTTAAACTTCTAGTTCTAATATATATTTTTCAAATGATATGGTTTGCAAATCTTCTATCTATAATATCCACTTCAATTTCCAGGTACTTAATTATGAATGCCCCAGTAAACTTCTTTTGTTCCTGGTATAATTTCATTCCAAGGAGTTTACCAATATAGCGGTTCAAACTTCGTGAAGTGAATGACTTGGTGAAAGTTAATTTCCCGAATTCCCATGTTCTTACGAAATGTCACAAAGCATAAAGCTGCAGCAATGAACACATTCGGCATAAAAACCACCAGAAAATCAATGGAAACGGTAAGCAGATCACCTTTCTCAGAGAGACTGTACCTTTCTCAGCAACCGGGAAATTGATCAGTTTAGTTGACATAAAAACTAATTGTAAGAAACTATCACTTTACCTTGCTATTCTGAGCACTTTACCGATTTCAATTTACAGATTGATTAGAAGAAGGCATTTGAAATCCAATCAAGTTTCATTCTGCGTAGTTGAGTGATAGAACTTTCTACTCGTAACATGTATTCAAGTTAATTTTTGAGAAAGAGGAAATTAGCAGGAGAAAGTTTGCTTTCCCGAAACCTGTTATCACCCTGCTGTGAATCGTATAATAGAGAAGCAAATATTCAATGTTTGAAATTTTGCTATTACCACCGCTAGTGTACTTGGCAGCTACTTCTCATTACTTGAATATGATACCCACACAATTTCCGACATTTTCCTTGTTCTCAAAACGCATGTGGTCACAGAAGCGAGAGACATGTTCGATATGAGGGGAAGCCAGCAAATACTCTTACCGTTAGACTTCCTTACCTTTGGCTTAAGCGTGCTACTACGTGGCTATGAAATTGCTGCATCTATTTTCAGAAGTTGTAACATATTATATAGCACTGGCTTAAAAATCATATATAATCTCCCTACATGACTGGAAAGTAGAACTTTATAAAAACGAAATTAACTTTTTCCAATTCCAATACTATGGAAGTCAAAACAATCACATTGTTTTTGAAAACTGAGTTCGGTGCAAAAAGAAATTAAAATATGCATACCTGTTAAAGCAGGTTTATTGCTTCTTGCAACTTATGCTGTGGCAATAGAAAATGAGATCGTTTACACTACTTTTAGAGACAGGTTCGATTAAAATCAACTAAATTACAAAACAAAGAAAGGAAGCAAAAAAGAGTTCACATAGACAATTGACAAATTAGGCACACGATTATCAGGGTACGCGGAGCGGAGCAACTGAGCAAGTGTATGTCACCTAATTCAGGCTTCAACACTTCATGCCCTTTTCACTGCAGTCTCTTGGCGTAGCATGACTTGAATAACTAATGAAAAAATGTAGTAAAGGAGAAAGATACGAAATCTTTTCTGATTTTGGGTAATGCGACGTGATGTGTCCACTTATTGCTTATAATGAAAACAGCGTATATATAGAGACAAAGAGAATTGGTAAGCGCTGATTTAGAACTCACATCGGAAATAATCTAACAAATATATCCTCATTAATAGCATAATTATTTTTTAAGCATTCTCCGCAACAACTAACATGCTCGTCAATCACATTCTAGGATAATGAAGGTGTCTTTCATTCTTTTGTATAGAGCTATATTTTCGCATGGTCGGAAAATGTTTTCTGCACACTGTGTAAAAGTTATGTGGAAAAACTCGCTTTCCTAATGCCTACTATTAAAGCCACCCCATTTGTCTCTTTCCAAATTAATTGCGTTGGGGTAAATCAAACGCAAACAGAGGTGGAGCAGAGGAAGTATAGGAGAGAGAGGGGGAAATTGAGGTTGAGGAGAGCACAAAACCACTATGTGCTTGAAAACAAGCAAATTTTAGGATATAGTTCGGACTGGCTTGGATGGATTAGAGAGAATGATGTAAGATGTGAATGGCGACTAAAGACAACTACTGCGAACGAATAATAGTAATACTTTGAACTACGTACATCCGTTGCGTTGGAGCGCTGTTCAAATGAAGCCAGTTTGGCATAGACTTATATATACATAAATTGGACCCTCTTTTCTTCGTCTCACACGTAGAAATATTATACTATAATAATATGTGTGTTTCTCATCTTGTGATCTTTCCTTTGATGTGGAAATGGATTCCTTTTGACGGAGACAGAACCCTCCAGGGCGAAAAACCAAAATGTTTCTTCCTTTTCGTTCTTACAAACTAATAATATTGGACATTCTTAATATAAACATACACAAGTAGTTCATTATTTCCGGTTAAGTGTTTGTTTTACTCATAAAAGAACTGAAGAATCAAATAACGCATGATGCACATTAAGCTGATGTTTTGAGTCCGACTTATTGTTGATTATCTCTGTAATATGCTGGGTCCCGCCTTTTAAAATTAAAATCTTTCTGGTAATAGTACCGGTTTCATTTTCACTCCAAGCATAAAGTTACCAATTTTTTCTTTGAATTTTTGTACAAAGTAGTAAAACCATCATTTTTGAAAGAGGATGAAGACTTGAGTAAGGTTGATTGTAAGGAAGAAAATTCATTACACACAGGGTAATATATGTATAAAATGATTTCCAGAAAAATAGAGCTGCATTAGCACTACTATTTTCTTGGTTCAGGATGAATTTCCAATAATTCTCAGTTACAGCTAAAGAAATGTGACAGTAGTACGCAACACAAATACTTCCATCTACGGAAATGCGACTCTTGATTCATTCATCATTTTGTAATTCACTTTGTTTAAAAACAATTTGGTAACATATTTGTTTTAAAGTTTAATTGATTTCCATTTGAGACAATTTTCTGTTTGGCATAAAATTGTTAAGCTATTTTGTGTTGTGCTGAAGCAAAAACAGATAATTAGAGCATATTATTAATAGGACTACGCTTATATACATATGCACAGTACCATGTTATCTATACTTTACGTAGCAAAATTTTCCGCATAAATGTTTGTATCAAATTGATACTATCAACTCGAAATGAAACTTTTGTTTATGGATCTAGCTTTCCGATACAGATGAGTAGAATAACACACATATATTATATTCAAACAACAGCTTCCGCTATTTGTTTACTTCTATAAATACTACGATACGGCTAGAACGATTTCAATAAAAAAAAAGTTTTTTTCCGGTTGATTTGCTCTGTTAATTGTACAAAGTTAACTTTCAAGTCCATGATGCTTAAAATAATACAGACTAAATTGGGTTCTATTTAAAATAAACAAAACTAAGGTTATTAGATACGCCACTTCTCCCTTCAAAAAAGTTCACAATACAAAACAATATTTTCAAGCAAATCATTTGAGTTCAAGCAGTAATTAGATGTTTAGTATTTTTTCTGTAGTATTACATAGTTCACAAACGAGTTCAAAAGACACTCCCACGCTAGCATTATTTTTCCGCATCATCGAAATGAATATTGACATGCACAATGGAAAGTTTTTAGTCAGCATAATATACAATCCTTGAAAAAGGTCGCGATTTTCAAACAAACCATCCAACCCATCTCTGAAAAAATGGTGCCACATAATTTTTTGACAGTACATGAGTCAGGATCTACCTCATTGCAATTAGTGAAGTCAGGTTAGTTCGATATACTGATGAATGGAAAGTATAAAAATAGAAAGAGATGGATACACATTTTGTTGCATGAATTCGGTTTATTTTTCAGATTGTTTGACAAAAATAATAACGTTTTTCATCACTGAACAATCAATATGCGCGTGTAAGATGATACTTTGTGCTTATTTATAACTATTTATTATGACAGTAGGTTGGTTATTATTAACTTTATACAAAATTTGTTCATAATATTTCTACGAATGTTCTTCGTTCTCTGCCAAACTTGTCCTTTTCGTCATCGACTGCTTGTACTGAGAAAGCAAATGAAACTTACGCAGACGCATAGGCACAGGGGTAGCAGCACCAGAGTTATAGTGCTGTTATGTTTAATTTAATATGATAGTATTTTGGTGATTCATTACTTCAACTCTGTTGGCTTGAAGAAACTACATACAACTGTAAACTTTCTGGTCTGTTGGATTTTGTGCCGCATTGTTTATCTTAACGGCACATTCATTTTCTTAAACTTTTCAAAAGTTGTCGCGAAAACATGTGAAAATTATGTAAGCAAACTATGCTTCCTTCCTTCCTAAATTCTTGTTTTTCAATTAGCAAGATTGCTGAAGAGAAACGGAAGGTGTGGGGTAGTTATCTAAAGTAATGCTATAAATAATATACTAGATCATGTGCATATATGTACTATTTATAAAGTTTTCCCTCAGTGGATCCAAACTAGGCAGCTTTGAATGATAAACGTGACTCGTGTAGAGATATAGACTGTATCAAAAGACAGAGCAATAACCAGTTACGTAAATTGCGGAACATGTATTTCCCGTAGAGACTTTCTCTAAACTAAAAGCTTTCTTGACATTTGGGTACGCATCTTTTATGAACGCTTCCTTTTTTCACATAAATTAGACCATTATGTTATGCTTTTCTAGTTTTGCTTGAAGGAGAAAATCAACTGTTGTCAACCTGTCCGTTAAATATACATAGCTGAGCAGGTGAAGGGTGAGTGGTGTGGAAAGGTGCTCATTTCACTTTTAATGGGTATTTCTGCATAAATGAACGTGCTCTTATTACTAGTAACAGGAGTACATTCATGTTGGAGAAATGTGAATAGCTAGCGTGTGATGTAAATTATATTATCATCATGATTTTTTTTCCAATTGACAAAAAAAGGCAGAGTTCAATTAGTCTATGATGCTTCTTTTAATAAAGCGGCAGCTGTGATAATCACGTTGAAATTCCATACATTTAACCTACATTTTTGATTTCAACAAATGTCTCATCTTCTTTTAACTTATACAACAGAAAAGCAGACAACAATGCAAAAAAATATTAAAGGACTTACCATCAGTCTTATTTTTCGCATCCATCAATGGTCCACGAAACGACCAGTCTCCAACTTTATGTATTTTGGCGATAATCTCAGCGGATGTGACATTACGAAAACCGGTTTGTTCCGACCTAGGCTTGACCCAAGTCCACTGACATGTCTCCTCAAAGTCACAAGCCGTTCCTATTATATTTTCATTTTCATCAGATGTGTCACATAATTGATTTTCATCCCGTTTGTTATTGTTACCACTTCGACCAAATCTACTGCGTTCCCAGCCTTGAGCGCTTGTTGAAGACATTGAAACTGACACAATAAAGAGGACTATCAGAGTCCATTTCCAAAAAAGGCTACATCTGTTCCTTCCCACTCTCTCTTGTCCCACTCTGGCATTATTAACTATGCTTTTCAAATACCGTTTGCACTTTTTAATTTTAACTTTCGTACTGCTCATAGTACCACTACTACTACAACTAACTTCATTGGAAGCATTATTGTTACTACTATTCAGTGACATTTCTTTTTTCATTGAACAACTTTTTTGATTATCTGTCAGCATCTTCGTACTCGCTAAACTAAGTTTATCACTAGTTGTACTTGGAACACACTCTTGGAATTGAATTGTACTGGATTTCGCTGTATCTGTGCATAGTAATGATGATGATGGAGGTGGTTCAGCAGTTGTTGAATTAAAACTTTTAATAGGGGCAATACCAGCAGTTACTCTTTTGGTGAAAGCTTCTTCAACTTTGGCAGTTGTTTGGAATAACAAGCTTTGCCATGCACTAATTCCCATCTCTGTAATTTTTGTGGTATGAAATGATGCTGTGATGGATGGAATCATTGCGTTACTCAGTTAAGTATATTTAAAAGTTAGAAATGAAATATGTGTAGTTTAGAAAAGTTTTCCTCCCACTCACCACTACCACAGAAGCAGTAGTACTACTACTTTTTCATCAATTATGTGTGGGAAGAAGCTTTAGCAAGCTATTTTTGTTACTTATATGATAATTAGAGTAATTCTTCATTTGCATTCTTCCAGAATCCAGACACACACACATTTGTTTGTGTATATCGTTTGACAAATGCTTTCCAAAGTACTTTCGTGAGTAGTACTCAGTTATTTTGAATTCTTAAACTTGCTTTCACTTTCAATGTGACCCCTTTTTAATTAATTGCAATCATTGTGCAGCTAATTTCATTTTGCTTTTGTTCCTTCACTTCGTTCTTTGCAGCTGTCGCAACTTTACTTTTGTGATTTATGCCATGCAAGCCGAGTAAATATGGTCCTATTGAAAAAATTCTTTTAACTTTAGACAATGCAGTTGTACATATATGTAATAGTATGCGAATACATTTCGGAGTAAAACAAACCTTCACATTACTTGCATTGTTTGCAGACCACATGTCTCTCTTTGTGTTTAAAATATTAAAACCAACCCATCTAAAATGCAATTCAAGGCGAGCTTGAATTTCTAAATTTTGTAAACCTCTCCTTTCTTTTATACATTTTTTTAAAATTCATAGAGAAGCAAAGGATTACGTTATCCTGCCTTGCATCGTATTTACGATTCATGGTCTGAAAGTCAACCGGTACAGTTGAAGTGCTGCTACTACTGCTGCTGCTTCTATTCATTCCAAAACGTTCGTTTGTGGTGTGCCGATGAAAGAGTCTCTTGCAACAACTACAATTTTTCCTCATTCGTAGCCTATAGCGTGTCAACACGACACAAGCAGTCAATTGAGATAAATTAAACTCTTCTTTTTGCTTTGCTTCACACCAGCAGTAGTAGCAGCAACAGGATGACCTATTGTTGGGGTTCGTGACTGAAACTTTACTGAAAAAAAATGTACAGCTTCGTAACGTCAAAACCCAAAACAATAACAACTTTGTTTTTTTCGGTACGAAGTAATGGGTGCACTTACTGCGTAGTAGTAGTATCACACAGCCTTATTCATATCATTTTAGTTAGACCTATATCAAAACATAAAATTGTAAAGGATTTTATTACCATATGCCTGTTCACTTTCATGTTTTGTACCATAAGGACCACTTTGCTTTCTGGGTGAAAATTTACTTCCATATGCCACTAAACTGGCATAGCTTTTCCTCTCTTTGCCCTTTGAACTTTAAATAAAGACAAACCAGTGACATTTAGAAAACACATAAATTTCGGTACAATATGCTATGAGAAATTTAAAAAGTTCAAAAGAAACCATCAAAGCAAGAAGGCATCTCATATTTCTTGGTTTGCTTCTGGTTCTTGGTAATAATACTTTTCAACACAACAGTTTGAATATTACATTCTCTCCTAACATTGGACACACATACATAATTTTGAGAAGAAGGAACATGATCACAACAGTAAAATTGAAAAGATCCTTTTGATTCCAAACTGTTTCCTGGCTGGCACTATCAAGGTACATAAAATCTCACATGAAGAATACCTTAAAAGTGCGCACTTTGTTGCTTTCACCACCGAGAGAAAATAAAAATACTACAATGATCAACAAAGAGTGTCTACAGAAAAGAAGTTGGAGTTTAGAATATGCTTAACGGATTTTATCATGAATAAAATTTGGTACAAAATGGATACCAGCTTTTGGTGGTGCTTAACGTAAGAGATCAGTACACAATGAAACACCTTCTCTCAAATATAAATTGAGTTCTTTTCTCGAGACTTTGACTGCTCACAGTAGGAGCAGCTAGTATGGCATGTTTGTCGTTTTTTTGTATGCTATTGCTCGTAAGGTCTCCGTACCCTCTTGTCGCTTGCTTGAATAAAGGCAAAAATACATTATGTAACAATTCTATAATATGCAAGCTAGTCATGCCATCTCAGTGAAAGCCAACAAGAGGAAAGAATATGCAATTGAAAGTTTCTTATGTTCGCAACCTTACGTCGCACAAATACAATGAACTGCTTCTTATTTTTCTAAAGGTAGTATGATCTTTTCTAGAGAGGATAAATAGTTTCCTAATACATATATAATACGTATAGCACAAAAATCGCATCATTCTTGCTCCTTTGTAAAACTTGTGTGTATGTTTTTTTCTTCTGCTTTCACTTTTCCTGGCTGCTATGCTGGTATGCAAAAGTTAAGTTGAGCTTGAGTCTGATACACAATCTTATGTGTCTTATGTAGGTAAGGTTGCATGTAAGGTACAGACAACAAGAAGTAAATGTCGAAGGAGAGCTGAAAAGAAAGTGAGAAGAATTCGAAATCAGTTTGACTCTCCATGGGATGTACGTACATTTGTCTATAGTCTTAAGTCAAGTCAGCTTCTTTGTAAAACTTATCGTGTACGTGGGTATATATATATATGTATATTATGTAGATATGCTTACAGGTATTTATAGTAGAATGGGAATAAAAATGTTTGTTAGGTTTATGAGCAAGTATTCTACCTTCTGTTCACATTTGCAGACTTTCAATGCTCCCTTTCATTGTTGAGGACCACACGTCATACGTAGAAAATGAATACAAATAAACGCTACATAAACGTAGCTCAAATTTTTGAGAAATGTCATTAATGACAGTTGTTAAAGCTGAAGCTTGCAGTTTTACTGAACTGTCATGTTGCAAATAGTAATAATCCATAGTAGGTATTTTATAAAATTGTCTGAACGTTACATATTTTTGCATAAATGATAATATTATGGATTGTTGATAATATGTACGCATGGATCCATGTTATTTGACAAGATTCTTTATGGTGAAGCTTTCCGTGCAATGTGTAAAAAATGTTAACATTAATACCAAAGATAAATGCAAATACAAAGAATAAAAAATGACCCTTTATAAAATTATGGGATGAATTTCCAAATAGCTACCAACAAGGTACGCTCGTGCTGAACTGCCTCTTTTTTATACGCCATTTGTATATAGTAGTTATATGTAATAGTAGTTAGCTTAAGTATTTGCAAGATGTACATATATAAAATACACAAGCAATATAATATAAAAGTATTATGCTACTTGCTTTCATCCATAAAAAAACGACCAAAGTTTACTACTGCAATGGAATGTTATATGAAGTACAGACAGCAAAGAAGGAAGTACTTATTCTCGTTTTTGTTCTCTCACAAGACTTCTCATTCAATGCTATAAAGCTTCCGTTTTTCTCTGCTTTTACCGTGTACCTTTGTAGGTACGTACGTATTGGACAGCAGTGGAGAAAAGGGAAAGAAAGAGAATACCTTTGAATTCCACTGCACCTTTTATGTAGATGTTACGTTGTGGTACACAAAAGAGCAGCGGAGAAGGTTCGACAAGAAAGCACAGAGTATTCATCAAGGGAGAGAAAAAGGGCACAGGGCAAGTGGAAGGAAGAAAGTGAAAGTAAGTTGCTGTTTATTGGTACACACTCATGTGTTCTCTTTTCTCACTACTGCTTCTACTACAACAACAACCACGTCGGGAAATATGTGAGTATTTAGTGTTTAGAGCTTTTTGGTGATGGTGAATTTGATGAGCCCAGCTTCGGAGAATGCACACGAGAAAATTTTACTACACGTCACATAATAAGTAGCAGTAGGGATGAACCTACATACATTTCAAGTTGTCTTTAACGGAACAAAACTCAAGTGGCGCACACGTTGCTTTTCTTGCTAAAGTGCTTACGTATACGACATTTCCTTCTTTTCGAATAATGATGTTGTTGGCGGTGATGGTGCTTCGCTTTCATAAAGGTTTTCATAGAGAAATGCCTAATAACAGTATTCCATGTTTGATTTGTTGCTCCATTTACTCCCACTTACCCACACAACGCTGTATCACAACCACTCTTGTTTTTTTTGCAAGCATCATATGTGCGCACTGTGTGTAGAATGTACGGGAAAATAACTAGCATCCTGACAATAATAACATGTTACTCTTTATATTTTCTCTTTATGAATAAAGAACAAAACAGGAACAATAACTGTTAATTAATTCACTTGAGAAATAAATATCCATTTACTTTTAGCAAGCACTGCTTGATATAAGCCTTGCTCCTTTCAAAAAAATATTACTGCTTCCATATCCCCTTTCCTGTGCTTCTATCTTCATGCTTAATTTTTCCCAAAATGGCCATTTTCTCTACATATTATACTCATAATTTATATAAATTCGTACTGCGCACTGCAGTTTTTTCTCCTTTGAGTCAACATATTTTGTGTATACATATGTATGAGATCTAAGGATTTCATTGTTTTTTTTATCAAATTGGATTTACAAAAAAGGATGTTGTTCATATGTCTACCTGCTTTTTTACAAAAAAAAACAAGTAAAAAGTATTGAAGAACAAGTTTACAAATTCTATTTATTGAAACTGACACAATTTGAAGAAAAAACATATACATATGCACATTTGAACAACAGAATTTCTCTGACAGTTGCTCGCGTCCCCTTTATCTATCTACTAGATAAAAATGCTGGAGAACTATAACAGTAGTGTAATACCTATATTATACAACGTACGTACAAAACTCTCGGCCAGTATACTTCTGAATATGTTGAATAAAAGAAACGTGCACAATATATAGTCAGCAGTAGTACAAAGGTAAACAAAAAAGTGTCCGGCCGGTAGACGTAGAGGTGTATGTATTATTGTTGTAGCAGCACACTACTACATGACCACTTGACTTGATCACTTTTTTCTTACTTATTCACTCCTCAGTATGAAATTCTGAGAGAAAGTGGAAAACGAAAACTGTGTACATGTGTTTTAGTGTGAAGGGGACACACGGACCTATGTATGTATGTATGCAGTAGTAAACACAAATACTAGACTAGAGTCATTGGATTTGGTGGCGTTTCTTACACTATCGCTTGCAAGCACACACTATTGCCCGTGCCCTGGTTTGAAAGTAAAGAAGGGATGACGTGTGACTATGACTGTTGTCAGAGGAAAAAAAACTGTTGTACACACACAGACACACATGGAATGGAAGAGATTCAGAAAACGAAAGATGTTGCCAAAAAAATTCTGGCTCTGATGCTCTCCGGGATCATAGCTGTGAGAAACTAACCGAGCAATGCACAAACTACAGGAACTCAACGCAAGCAGAGTAAGAAGCTAAGAAAAAGAGGTAAGATTAGGTTGGCAAAAGTAGGAATGGAGTCGTTGCATTGAACATTCAAGCATCTCTCGCAAGTCGCAGTCTTTGCACCACCTATAGAAAAACAAAGTAGAAGTAAAGCAACAGCAGTAGTACAGTTTAGAAGTACTGGCAGCAAAAAGGAGAGAAAAAAGAGCTCACACATGCGATGGTCGAGTGGCAGTAGTAGGGAGAAGGCATGGCAAAAAGAGAAATGTGAGAAGAGAAGAAGAAAGAGAGTGAGAGATGATAGTGTGTGGTGTTGGTGGCATGGTGGTGGTGGTGATGCTGCCAGAGTTAAGCTGAAACCCGGAATGGGGAGCATACTCCTACATTATAAGTTACTTATACGAAACGAATGTGGCTCGCTAGTCGTTTGAGATAAAAACGGAGCGAGAGAGAGAGAGAGAGAGGAGAGTTGTGAGGTATAAGTTGTTTCTCTCTAGAAAAAAAAATTGTTTTCATTCTCGCTTGCTACTACTACTGCTGCTGCCTGCTACTAGCTTTTCTACTATTATCATTGCAACAACATTTGAAACCAGCAGTCCGCCAGTGTAGAATCCTCAAAACACTCTCACTCAACACACACAAACATTTGGTAGGAGTACGTGTAAAAAAATAAAAGTTGGTACGGAAATGATGATACACCGTTGACGACGACGGCATGGCCGTGTGGTGGTGGTACGTACAGCTACCATTATAATATTGCATGATATGATAATGTTGAGGAATGCTTGGTTGGTAAGGAAAGAAGAATAAAAGGAAAAGTTCAGAATGTTCGTTTTGTGTAAAAAAAATGCTTCGGTTCGTACTTCGGGTGAAGTGAGAAGTGAGTAGTAAAACTGGTCCGTAAAATAACTTTGGCGGGCTGGGAAAATGCTCCAGAGTCGGGTAAACGAAAACGAACACTGTATTCATTCGTAGTCTTCGGCAATTTATGCATTATACTGGTATTTTCCACGGCTACTGCTGGTACTTACATTTGAATTTCATCCTGTTCGTTTTTATGACGAGACGAGGTTCAGTAGCTCAGAAAACCAAAAGTTTGTTTGGTCCTCTTGCACATAGTCGTCGTTTTTGTCGCTGTCCCAGTAGTAGTAGTATTTCGCTTCTGTTGTAGGAAACGATATGCGCTTTGGCGGAATGTTTTTTGTTGCAAGCTTAAAAGAAAGCAAAGTCTCTTTTTCATGAGGTTCTCTTTTCAAACAAAACAGATCAAGTTTTCCTTTCATGCTGGAAGAGAAGAAATGTTTTCTTTTCCCCTTTAACATTTTACTTCTTTTTTTTCTCTCTCTCTGTTTTGAGCCAGCAAAAAGAGTCTCCTTCTCTTACTTAATAACAATTGAAACTTTGCCTTGATCTGCATTACACACACGATAGCCCANTAAAAAGATACTTAACAGCATTAGAGGAAGTTGAATCAATACGACTGAGAAAAGTATACGTGGGAATCGAATGGGTATGAGGCAGCTGCTGTTTTACGGTTGTTCTTGTTCTTATCTTATATTATGTCTCTATTTGACTCCTTTTCCATGTCTTCCGTCATTGATCATCATCGTGGATTATTGCGCCTTTTCACATATTATCCTTATACTACTATATAGTTGTCCTCTCATGTCAGTTATCGTTTTCCCAGCTATAACCATCACATGCAACCTATATAATGTGCTATAATAGTGCATGCATAATGTAATGCGAGATAATTTAATTCAACAGCCTTCAGTTAACTTGAATGTTTGGTTACCCCAAAACAGATACATAGTGTTGCAAATTCCTCTTACACACCTGCACACACATACAACAACAGCTCGAGGTTGTTGATGTCTAATAAAACTTTAGAATGTTTACGATTGCCAATCTTTTATATAAATAATAATTGATTCAAACTGTCATTACATATATTGTAAAATTAACAGAGAGAAATGTCTTTCAACTGAAATCTTCATTCCTATTCATTCAGTCGCTCAGAGCTGAGCTAAATAATTGCATTACATTGTCATCACTAGCATTTAATCGAATCATACATCTGAAGAGGAATAAACTCTAACGATTATTCCCCTGTCCAGCGTCTCTAATATGTCAAGATAGTAAAACTTATCACTACCGTACATGTAGCAGATCCTCAAAGAACTTCCTTATACTACATAAGTAATAAGCATACTATAAAGAGAGAATGGACAAAACGTCGCATCTTGTGTGTATGCTCGTGTCGGCAAGTCTCTTTCAGAATGACAGAAGTTACCTTCTGTAGAAACTGCCATCACCACAAACTCCTCTGAGCTTTGTCGAAATCTCGAGCTGTGACGAGTATTTTCTGGAAATCATTGATACCTTCTTTCTTCAAGGAATGTCTATTTTTGCCTATTTTTGGAAATTCGTTTGTCGACACATGCTGGCTCAAGTGTTACTAACAAAGCGTTTAATTCTAAGTATGAGTTATATTTGAAAACTTTCATTTGCCATTATGCATTCCATGCAAAGAAACTAAGCTACTTTTCAGAAGACTGATGCTATTAAATTGGACAAAAATATAATAATTTATCTACTCGTAAGATTCAATTCAGTCAAACTTCAAGGTAATTTGGAGTATCCCAATAACGGTAACACCTACCTCAAGCGTGAACAAGCTTTTTAGCATTGTCTGGAATATTTTTGCAGTGTCATTCTTTTGACGAGTTGCGTTAAGCAATGATTATTTTTGTTCTCAAGCGTTCATTTCTGATTAATAGCATGACGTGGTTTAAATCCAACGCATTTAATCATTCACTTCATTTATTTAGTTCAATAAAAACATCAAGGCCATTCAAGTGCAATCGGATGAGTTATTAACGCTATTAGCTGGTTTGCTTAAGTATATACATGCATTCTGTCTGACTGACGACAATTGAGACTACATAGGGCAAAACAAAACGTCCCAAGTCAACAACGTGCCATCATTAATGCCAATTTAATCCAATTGGTGTTCTGTTTTAGACAAACACGTAGTATTTTTGCTATATTTAATTTCATTTTCCTTGAAAATTAAACGGTTATGGTGGGATATATGGAAGTGAAAACGTGTGTGCTTACATACAAAGCTATAATTATGTAGTTGAGCACAAAGTACGATCCACAACGCATATCGTCTATCATTTCATCACAGTACTATGCTATATGTACATAAAAAGTATCTAATGTCAAATGTTGTTGGCGTGATGTGATCCAAATTTAGAATGCATCGGACGCACGTCTCACAAACTTGTTCAAATTTTACTATTGAATCGAACGACTACTACTATCCAAGTGACGCTGCACGTGCAAATACATCAAATAAAACTACTACAATCATTTTACGAACATACATAGATGCGAAATCTCCATTTCCACTGCTGTTTTCAAACAGTTTCAATCGTTTACTTTTAGTATAAAGTGAAGAAGAAGCATAATATGAATTGCAATCACAAGCAAAATATTATTTTACATTTTACAACATGGACATTCGGATTGAATGAAGTTTAAAGTTCATAGCTTGTATCCTCAGCTCTATATTAATTTTTTTTGGCAGCACACCAAGGCTTTTAATATGATACCAGGATACATCATTTGGCTTACTCTACTGAACTCGTAAAAACTGCAAAATGGTCTCCAAATAATGTTGAATGAAGGCAAAAAAAAATTTCCTATTTTTATGTCTCGGATGAATCTGTCCGTCTGCGTCTTGTTTGCAAGAAAATGTCGAATGGGTATTGTATGCGTTTATATAGGTATGTATACTCATTTACTCATAATCCATAATATACTGAATAACACTCATGATGATAGCTATATTGACCATGTGTTGTTTTTATAAATTGTGATGTGAGCATCAGATATTAAATATTTGATCCATATGTACATACAAACTTGTTTGTTGTTTGCCAAGTACATGCGGTTAACTGATTTAGTAGAGACGTAAAATAAAAACTCATGTATTTTCCGGAATACATATGCAAATGCACAGTCCTACCTCTATAAATGGACGGATGTACAGTGAATCAACTTGGAAAGTCTCAAGTGATAATAAAAAGATGTTGTCAGTTAAAATTATTTACAACACAAGATGTTTTGACCAAGCTACAATACTTTCAGTTTTAAATTGGGGTGTAATATTTTTGATGGAATGAAATGTGATAAGATATAAGATACTGTAAAACGCTAGACAAAGTTCAATACGAACAAATGACAATAAAGGGAAACGGTCCCTAGAGATATTTTTTCCACAGTCAAAACTTGTGTAAAGTCTTGATACTTGCAAATACTTGAGAAAATTAGTAGATAAAAATTGTGTAGAGCTAGTAGTTTTAAAATTTACATTTAGAATATCGTTTAAAAACATCAAACCGACGTCAATTACCAAGAAATTGACGGAAAGAATGTGTAAAATATGACGTTTGTGTACTTTTCTCAGTGAAAAGTGCTCTCTAATGGATACAAACACAGTGCAAAAGAACTGGCAACGGAAACAAAGTTCTAGTGCGGAAAAAATGTTCAAAAAACGAAGCATATATAAAAGTAATAATAAATTGACTTCTTATGTATCTACTGCTACTCTACTGTCTCACGCTTCCGTGACATTTTTTTTTGCTTACAGCTTTTGCCTGTCTTTAGTGTAGGGGTTTCCATTTGAATAGTTAAAAAGTTTGAGTTTAGTCTTTTTGAAGCACGCACACAGTGAGAAAAAAAAGGTAAACGAAACGAAAGGGGTAGGTATTAAGCATACGTATGTATCATAGGTAGAAACCGAAAAGAAAGTAATAAAGGCACAAAGCAACAACGGATGTCATGTTAAGTGAAGGTGTCAGCTCGACAGAAGAAATCCCTGTGTATTTCAAAAGAAGAAGATCCCAATGTGTCTAGTACATACATATTTATGACGAACACTAGTACATGTATCAGCATTCAGTATGCTATATATACATAATGCATAAAATAAGAGAATATACATTCCAAGAAAAGAATAGTACGTAAGAAGAAGAAGATGGCATAAAAGTTGCTTGAAAATACGTGGCCCTTAATAACAGCTCGAGATAGAGAGATATACATACAGTAAAAAAGTTAGCCGCTGCGGTATGGCTGTAAGTATTTTTCTACATACGTACATATGCATGTACTTTTTGATAGAAAGATAGTATACGTTAGTCCATGTTGTCGTGTTGAGAAGAGCTTCGCATCTGTCAGACACACATTGTACCCTCCATGGGTGAAAGTTGGACATTTACTTATTGTATTGTATTCTGTCGCCTATTTTTCTTGTGTGAACAGTAAAACCGTAAAACACTGCTTTCTTGGCTCCAAAGTTTTTCTACTTCTTCCTTCCGTTTGTTTCCATCAGTCTTACCGAAAGAGAGAAGTTTTTCGTTATTTCTGTCAGCACTTTTCTCCAACACAGTGTTAGATTACCAGAGCAAGCTAGTCAGTCAGTCAGCAAAAGGGTCTACATATTATACAGTATTGGTATTACTGCTGCTCTTTGCGATGATGATATTCATACTTTTTTTTGTACTTTCAATGGCATGCACTTACTTATATAATCGTACTTGTATAGTAGGTTAGATGGTATAAAGAAAAAAGCATGGTAAATGAAATGACTCCTTGTTTTCAGATCTTTGTCTCAAACAAAAGTGAATGAGACACTGAGGATTTATCGTTGCAGTATCTGGAATATTCCCAGTCTCAGGCTGTGTCTTGATTAT
Source organism: Lepidocyrtoides sp. E14 (assembly GCA_027743805.1). Taxonomy (NCBI): domain Eukaryota; kingdom Metazoa; phylum Arthropoda; class Collembola; order Entomobryomorpha; family Entomobryidae; genus Lepidocyrtoides; species Lepidocyrtoides sp. E14. The sequence goes on along the minus strand of JAHZMZ010003682.1, from coordinate 3,633 downwards.
ATCTTTGGACGACCGAGTAGTAGAAGTAGAAGTTCTCTTTTCCTTGACCTTTTTGCTTAGTAAACAAGAAGACTGACGAGAAAATAAGTATGGCCAATTTTGCTGATAAATGAGATTTACTAAGGAATCATTTGATCTCGTCAAGATAAATTAGTAGACTTTTGCAAGGATTACACCAACACATATCTTGTAATTTTTCTTATAAATACCACGTGTAGGTATATATAATATGCATTTATAGGGCCAACCTCCATCTCATTCGTTCTTCTTTGTACTACTCATCTAGTTATGCTGCTATTAGGAAGCTAGGTACATTTCAGTGGGAGATTAGCTTCTACAGTCAAAATCTTCTGAGAAAAGAACGAAAACACCTTTTCCTGTTTTCCTATTAAAAACAGATTTCACGTATGATGAACCTTGCCTAATTGGAGGAATATTTTTTCAAATTGATGTATATTGCCTTCTTCCAAATTAACTTATGTAACTAACAAGAACAATGCTATTCTATGTTAAGCTTTTCAAAAGAACATTGGTATAATCATTATTAGGTATAGCATACAAATGTAAAAGTATTTTCAAACTAGCCAAAAGTTTGTAACAAGCCGATCAAGACTGGTTCCGCAGATAAGTAAATGTAAGATAAAATGCTGAAAAAATATATTCATGTAGTTAATTTTTATATTGCCTTACCTGTTTTAGCTGGAGGACATTCGGGTCTAAATTTAAATACATATTCATCGTTCGAGCATTTACCAACAGGACAAGCCTCTGCAACAGGAATAGCACACCTTTCTGTAAGAAAACAATTACCAAAGAATTTGAAACAAAATTTAGTTTGCGAAAAACTTTTTGTATATTAAAATTCAGAAATTCATAAAAGCGTTTCTTCCTAACTTGCATGTACCATTTTGTAACGTAAACCAAATGGCAAAATCAGTTTACACAACACTAAGGTATGGTAAAATAAGTCAAGGGATATGAGCACCGTGGCACTGCAATTCATGTTAAAGCCCCATCTATGTAGCAGTTTTGTCGTGCTAGTATCTACTTTCCTTTTTGACGACTTTCTTTTTTTTACTTTCACCTGCATCCGTGATCTCTTCTGGTGAGTGTACTCTGACATCGTGTAGTGGAAATTGTAAACAAGAGCGTGTAAACGTACTCTCTCTCTGCTTTCACAACAGAATTGACTTGTGGTACCGTGCTAAAATATAGACGACGGAACCACTGTTGTTTCACTAAAGAAACTCCGGGCTAAGCGGTGACTGGAGTCAGAATCCCTCTATAGGAAAAGGGCAAAGATAGATTGAGAAAGCAAGTTTTTCCCTTGCCACTTTCTCAGCAGTGATAAAAGATAGTGTTGGTTGTTTGTGTAGCCACTTTAATTTACACTACTAGCTTCCAGCTTTCTCCTGCTGTTTCCATCTCTAATTTCCCCAATACTGCTATCATGGACATGAGAGTGTCGCAGCATTGTATACGTTCGGATGAGTATTTCCTAGCTAAGAAGAAAGAAAAGAGAAACGATAGCATTTTCAACAAAAGCGTAAAACAAATGTCTTTTTCTGACGGCAAAACAAATGTCCTTTTCGATCTTCAAGATACATATAAATTAATTCTACTGACATCCTGACATTTTATGGGCATAAATGTATGTATGCATGTATTATATCTTTTTTCTTGTTGGAAAAACTTCCGGTCCAACTTTCGCCAAAAGAAAGTTTTCAAAATAATAGGCAATATTATTGGTATAAGATAAAATCCTAATATTACACTTACGTTGCATAAAACTTTCCCTTTTAACAGTGTACGACGTACTTATATCGTAAAATTGCAAAACCATATATTTTGGTTCTTCTTCACGATTATTTATGCTTGAATGCATCAGAAAATAGTCTGTCTGAGTGCAAGAGTATGACTATTGTAACCAGTGATCGATTTTTTGGGGGTATAACGCATCAGCTAAATTGAGGAAATTAACAGAATGTACTACATATTTACTGGAGGAGTAATAACGTCAGAAGACAAAGCCCAATTAACTGCGGAAGAGAGAAAATAATACGTTTTTTAAAGAGAAATATCCATTCTATAGATTCCAGATGCCAGACCACACAAGTTTCCGAGTTTACGACTTCACGATATTGTGGAAATACGTAGTAGCATGTTTACAGCTCTCATTTAAAACTTACAGCTTGGTTTTTGTCATCACATCAAAGTTGTGCTACTATGTTATGTTTGGTGCGATGAAAGCTAAAGTTGGGCAAAAAGCAATAATGATTTGTATCATGGAAAGAAAACCAGTAAAAAAATGAGATAGTGTCTCGTCATGAGTACGTCTCCTAACCTAACGTAAACCACGTGAATGCTTGTACATTGTTACTCTAGAAGAGTTTAAACAAACAGAAATGCGTACATTGTACATATTTTTATTGCTACTTACTATTTAAGTGACTTTCAGTATGACAGAAAGCCAAAAGAGTATATTTTTCAAGCATCACTAATACCACCACCACCATGAACTCGGTGCGTCAAAGCCGGGTGCAACGAGTGGATTGCGTTATGTATGATCATAACAGAGCATAATTTATTAGACTAGACTAGATTGATGACCCTTATGTTGTGCAATGCTTGTAAATTCAAAATCATCGATTATATTAGGATATTTCTGATAGCTTCTAGAGTACTACTACACCATGAATGACTACAAGTTCCAAATCCAACTGCAGACTCTGACTATTGAAAAAATGATGGAATTTCCTTCTGATTAATAAAAAAAGTACATATGTACGCCTTCATCAAATTTTAACTATGTTTTTGTCACACTTCAAAGATTTCAATTTTCATCACAGAAATGCTCTTTTCTCTTCTTACTTTGTTGGTAGGTACTGCGAGTCTAACAGCCCCTCAAATTCCCAGGACTTACTCAGAGACAAAGTGAAAGATTATTTCTAAAGGTAGAATGGCTAAAAATAATACAGAGAAAAAGAGAATGACGCTTCAATGGTTAGATTGGGAAAGCGAAAATAAGATTTTCTCTGGTACTTGCATACATTGCCTGACAGTCAGGCCCTGACTTGCATACATAGACACATCTCGCAATGAATTACTTGTACACATACAGGTAAACGATTCACAGATAAATTTACTTGCATAGAGTTATTTACTGTATCATCTACACCTACTTTTTACTTTACGCGTACATATATATCATGTAATTTAAGGCCTCCTCTTTCAACCAGCAGTATCCTGTTTATCTAAACTCTAAACGCGTCTACTCAATGTTTATGAGCAAGGAAGCAAAATATTGACTTTCAAATCAGTTTAGGTGTACACGAAATGTTACTTTCAAGTTTCCATTCCACGTAGAAAAAAGTACGAGTTGGTGGAGGGAGAAAGTACAAAATATTATAAGTGAAAATAGTGTAATATAATATTCCAAAACGCTTTTAATTTCCTATATACTGTCATAAAAGCAATACCTATATTTATTCTATCCTAGGTATAGAAAGGAGAGAAGAAAGATTTAATTCTTTCCTTTTCTATTAGCTCTCTATTCAACTCTAGTCATGTTCAAAGCATTTTGTGTGCTGATGGAACAATCTCGATGAGAAAAACTTCTTTTCATTTTGTGCG
>JAHZMZ010003681.1:0-20067 GCA_027743805.1 Lepidocyrtoides sp. E14 | reverse complement strand
AAAAATACAGATGGGCAGAAAACAATCATAATATTAGATATTTATAGTGAAGATAATGTACATTCTCACTAATATAGACATTTCCCATGGTTGTCTCTTCATAAAAAGTCATCTCGCGATAAAATAAATTGCAGGGTTGCTCATGTCTGTCTGGCCAGCTATATATTTTGCCCATTTCCACTCCCATCATCTTGATCATCACCGTCATAATCATTTTCTGTCCTATCATTAATATAAATACTATTCTATCGGAGTAAAAACTTTTGTCCGATGTATAATCCACTTAGCAAAATACTCTGAACTATGTGTACATTGTGGAAGGAGATGCTACGTGCGAACAACAGTCGTTATAGTGAACTATCCGATCGAGAACTTTATACCTATATCGAAAACCATCTCAACCGCTAACGAAAGGGGAAAGTAGAGGCTAGCAAACCAAATAATACTTTCCTAACACAAAGTACCATATTATTACAGCAAAGTAGTTTGCGATGACGACGATGATGATAAACAGAGTGGTGGAGGGAAAGGGAGGAGACCGGAGAATTCCATTAAAATTATGAGTGGTCCAATAAAAATAATAGTAATAATAAGTGTCTTCAGTGGGAAGAAAACCCATATTTTTATTACTCTTGCTTTCTTCAACTTTCTCTCTTGCCAAATGCAAACCTGTTTCCAGCTTACCTACCTACACAATAAACGTGCTATATAGCTATACAAATAATGCATGTGTAGAAAGAAACCAGCATTTAAACAGGAATATAAAATGTAAACGAGGAGACAATAAAAGAAATAAAGAGGAAACAGCAACGTACCTACGTTTGTATGTATATAGGTAAAAGTATTATCTTTTTGTCTTTGCGTTGTTGCCACGAACCTTTCTTCAATTTTTTTTACTCGCGTTCATCGAACTATGACCATGGAAAGAAGAACAGAAGGAGAACATATTATAAAAAAAGACGTTTTTCCCTCCGCATGTCCTTCATATTACATAAAAGTTGTGAAAAGATGTGGGAAAATCATTGTGGTAATACCAGAGTTGGAAAAATTACTCACCAGAAGAGAATAATGGTGTGTGTGTGTGTGTGTGTATGTGTGCGTATATGTATGTATGTGTCTGTGCCTGCTAGTTGCTTCTTATTTTGCAGAATCACGTGGATTCGTAGAATTATGAATAATAAATGTACATTTACAGAGGTATGTGTATACAAGAGAAAACCACAAAAACGAATATAATTTCGAACATGTATAAAATATAAATGTAGACAAGGATTGTCTTCTCTTTTCCTGGAAATCATCTCTCATTTACCTTTTTCCTATTATTCTGCTACACGCTCCCAAAAGATTTCTCTATTCATGTCTGACAGTTCCTTTTACTTAAAAACGGTGAACCTTGCTCATTAAAACAATATATATGTACTTACCTATATACACCTTTTTACCTCTATGGAGACTGCACAAAAGATAAAAACGTACATAAATAAAAAAAGGCTTCACTGACTGACGTCGTTATACTCAAATTCTACTTAAAAAATTGATGTTTTCTTGCATACTGATGATGACGATGATGATGATGAGCATCAGACAATGTGTACACATTTCAGTCTGGTTATCTTTTACATTTTTTAATTTGGAATTCACTTGAAACATTTTTGAATCGACTATTCAAAAAGTCATAATTTCTCCCAAAAAATTACATATGCATTTTCAATTTACTTCTTGCACACATACAGCGAAAATATGGAAGCCTGAAAAAGTAGCCGTTTAAAAATTGTCTGGAATTAAATATGAAAACACGGTATGAAATAGTAAATAGGCAGCAGCAAAAGCTGCAATCATGCATAGGAATTTGTAATAACGTCCGTACACACTCGCAGTTCTAAAAATAAAATTCCTCATGTACAGACTACAGACGTACGTCATTAGACAGTTGCATTATAGTCAAGAAAGAAAACGTTTTTAATCAAACTCGACTCGACACACAGTTGGTTTTGGTGAACAAAATAGCGACTCGCCTATGTAGCTGTGCTGTAATGGGAGAGATTTTGTTTAACGAATAAAAGCCTTCATCATTATTATTAACGCGTACTCCAAATTGCTGGTAGAAAGAGCTGAATTGTTAGCAAAGTGGTGGTAATGTAACTTGCATGTTAACAAAAGCAGAAAAAAACGCAATAGTTCACATGCCATACCATGCCAATTTACTATGACCTTCATAAGCTTCTCTATTGAAACACGAAAGGAACGCGAGCGGTTCTATTTCAACTAGCAGCACAATGTTCTGCTGTACTTTCCAAAAATGGTCAAGAGTTAGTTTTCTATTAAAGTACCCTGCTAGATGAGTAAAGATAAAAGTTTATTTATAAACTGGACCTACTAGACTGACCATGCAATTGCATATATGGGTAGTGTATTGCGTACATTTAATTTACAAATTGCAATGGAACAAAACGAAAAGAAATTAATTCCTATGCTCTCTCATTCACAATTAACGGAGCTCTCTTTCAAACTAACCCTTTTAACTACAAATTGCAAATTTCATTTTATGTTTTACCGCTGTTGACTTTTGACATTACCTTTATTAGTCTTAACTTTTCAACTCTCACTCATTGTTTCTCTACGTTGTTCCCCTTTTTCCCTTCATTGTTTCGCAATGCAAAAACTTGAAAAGGTCCTTTTTATTGCCCTGCTGCATGATACATGAATACAGGAATGGTAAATTTAACTGACAGATCAACAAATCATTTATTTATTTGCAAGTACTCCCATTCCGTATGGAGATCACGTGTACAGTATAAATTCTGACTTTTTTGTTTTTCCCAAAATGAAAGTCTATTTATAGCTAAAGAATAAAGGAATTGGGTAGCTGTTAAATGTTGAACTCAGGTGTAGTAGCCAAAGTCATAGTCATAACGGGTGAGTTTTAATCTAATGTTTAACCAACCCATAAAGTATCGATAAATGTAGCATTATTTTTATTTCAAATATTTACGAAGGCCACTATTCATTGGAAAGCACATATTTCAAACCCCACCTTGACGTGAATTAAAGCTTGTGTATTTTTTTCCCTACCTTTCCGTGTCACATAATTTATTGCAAATGAAAGATTGCAACTTCCACTTCCCAACAAAAAACGGAAACTGGAGGGAGAGAAAGTACAATTTGGAAGAAAGGCTTATTTCCAAACCCTTACGGCAGTTTGTTTGCAAGGTGGGATGGACAGAAACGACGGAACTGTGGAATTATGAATGCGTGAAATGAATTTGGTTTTGTCGGTGGTGGTACGAACGTACGAAAATTTCGCTTTCTTTCTCTTCTCTCTCTCTCTCTCCAGGGAAGAGGGAGGCTGCTGTGCTGTACACGAAAACAATATAATAATTTAAAAGGGAAAAGGAAGAATGAATGAAACGTCATAATTCTTGAATTTTCACCTGAGAACCAAAACCAACCCAAGCAAACTTTCTTTCCCCAGCCGCGTTCGCTACTTTTTCTGCCCTCAGCTCTCACACAAAGTAGTGCTAGCTAGCAGCACGAATACATATTTGTATTATGCCATGTGTCATGTTTGCTGTTGGTGACATTGTTAATTCCGCGGTTTGTGGCAGTTGCGAAAACAACTAATATTCATTAACATTTTTACTGAATACAAAACAAGTACATTGGCAGGCATACGACTACCTACCGTCTCCATTCGTGGCAAAACATGAAAGGTAAAAAATATATGATTGCGTCAAACAGCGATAATTTTCTAGAGAAATGAGGTTTTCTTTTCTTGTGATGCCTGAGGGAACGTTTATAAAGGGCGTAAATAATTGGAAGGGGTGAATGCGGTGGGAGTTTACGTTTAGATAAAGTGATATTTTTTTGACAGTTTGCGTTACGCAACCTGAGAGACAGCCCCTTAGTGATATTTTTTTGACATTTTGCGTTACGCAACCTGAGAGACAGCCCCTTCTTTAATCCTTCACTTCTCGTCTTCACGCAATGTTTATGTTTACACACATTTATCACATCAAACTTTACACTCAGATCTGAATGTGAATGCGAATGGTCCCCGGAAAGAAAACTTCCTCTGTTCCAATTTTTCCCATTAACTTCTCTGCTAGTTATGTCAGCATAATGGTAATAATAATACAATGCTGCTGGTTGGTATACAGGCTTGGTGTTCTACTATTGATGCCATGGTAAATTTCACAGGTAAATTTATGATACGGTCAGAGCGTGTAGCTTTGGCGTTCCGTGCTCCCTGGTGAACCAAAGAGCAAAAAAAATTAATTGTTTGTATTTTTGTTAGCGGAAAACGCATTATATTTCATTTTGTTTTTTTTCTTCTCATTTTCCCAATTCATCCAAAGTACAGTTAAAGAGCAGTATAGAAATAATCTTTTTATTCGAATATGTATGGAGTATGGCGTTGTATCGTTGATTGTATCATCGTAAATTTTTTTTGTAGTTTTTTTTATTTATTGCGACTAAAATGGTGACAAATTTCATGTCTGACTACGTACCTCTCTCGGTTATATTGGTCATTTTAAAAAGTAGTGCATGTTTAAGTGAGTACGTATACATGGTAGTATGTATCGTGTAACTTTTGTTATCTTTCCTTTTCGGTTATGACCCCGCTGATGTAATAATGGTATGTTGTTTAAGCCCCAAAACAGCAGCTCACTGAGGTTGAAACAAAAGCTGATACCAGCTAATCATATAAGCACTATATACAAGCATTTGGCACAAGAGGTCATTTCCCAAGTTTTTAATTCTCTTTGCAATAAAATACACTGTTTTTCTAAGTTTTGCTGTTTGTTTGCAGAATTTAGTTTAAATTCAGTATTGTTTGTTGTGGTTCTGGTTACTAAATTTATTCTTTGGAAAAGTGTCCCATCCGTCAGTGGCAGCTGTTTTAATTTATTTTATGTAGCTTTTCTTTCAAAGTGTAATTACCAGTTAGCACGCATATTATCACCTCGTAAAACGTTGCCGTAAAACGTAATGAAATAAAATGAGAGAAAATAAACAAACTTTAAAAATAAATCTTGCACTCTACTACTAATCACAGTTTCACGATGTGAAAAAAACATGACATAAAACAAAAATACACAGTAATAAACGTCAATGTTCAATGCTTGTTTTAATATGCTGTATGATGATGACGCACAATGCGAGTGCATACTCTCTTGAATAATATCTCAAGATTTCAAAGGAATTCAATCTCATCTTGATAACGTATAAAACTGCTTTCGCTTTATATTTTTTTAAGAGGGGTAAGCAGACCTCAAAATAAAACATCTTTGATGGTTGCTGAAATTAATATATTATGGTCATTAGATAAGTAAGCAATATAAAAATATTTTTTATCTCAATCATCAATGAAGTAAAAAAATGCAGGACTGTATAAGTACGCTCGTATAGATGAAAACGTAAAAGTACACTCCAAAGTCCTTTCGTAAGCGTTGGTAAAAATGGCTGGAAGACTTAATGGAAAAAATATGTTTGGCCTTGTTAGCTGGAAGTATTTTTTGCGGAAAAGTGAAGTAGTATGGCTTGTCGTTCTAGTGACACTGTTACTTGACTTGACACTGATGGTGGACGCCTAATGGAAGATAGAGATTTCTTGGCACTCGCGAGTCATCATCAGCAGCAGCAGTAGCAACACAGTCCAGTATTTTTATATTTACTTTTTTGGTCTCGATCCTAGCAGGGCAACTGTATACTCGCCAATATTAGTAGGGAAAAGTTTTTAGAAACATTTTCAAGTGTTAAGGTGTGGAGTGGGCGAGGCAAAACAGCACAAACACCTGTCCAATTTTTAGTCACTTTCTTCTCGCTCTACTACACCGACTTTCACTCTTCATTATAGTTTTAATTGAAGAACATCAAAAAGTCATTCTGAACTGGAAAAAAAAAATTAATTTTCCTTTTTTTATTTTAGAGTGCATATCCGAACCATTAAAGAATGATTTTGACATTTCTTCGAATGTGTAAATACCAGTGAATGCTATTTTACTTATCACTACTAGTGGTCCGTATATACAAGAGACTATTATGCCACATGCAGTTGACTTTTTTCATCTCGTGTGTATGACATGCTGCTTTCAAACTCTCACTTCAATGTTTTATCACGTGTAACGTGTGGGTGCAAAAGATATAAAAATTCACACCATTTTATTTCTTGGAAACGCCGAAAACCCAAATAAAAATATTTGTATTTGTTGTTCATTTTTTCTTGATTGATGACACAATAGACCACTTAACTGACTGACTGAGAGTTTGTTACGAACATAACAAAAGTGATGAACCAGTGTCTGTAATGTATTTTGGAGTTCAGCTTTCGTTTTTCTTGATGATGGTAACTCTCATTTTGAATGATGAATCTGCGTCATTGCTGTTTCTTCATTTAACCTATAGTGTCTGACGTTTGTGATAAAAATGAAAAAGGCGATACATGCTCCTCGTTTTTACCACTTTCATATAACATTATGCATTTATGGATAAAAATAATGAATCATAGGTTCGTGCTGATATCAGAGGAATAAAGATTTTCTTATGACTTCTTTCCGTTCCTTAGAAAACTCCCACGCAAACATTTCAACAGCGCTAAATAAAACTCAAGGACAAATCATCGCATCGCACCATGTTAAGGCACCACACGACACAAAATGCCATGGTTCCTTCCTCTATATCGGAAAAATAACTGTCATTTCCAGGCGTTTATGAAGTCTAGCTTTCATTGACGGAGAAAGTTTAATAAATTTAAATTAAATACTACACGTGTCAACCAAGCAAAGTTAAATTTGACTAACTTTCAGCCTAAACAGGGAGGTAGGTGGTAGGCTAAGTTAAGTAAAGGAATAAACTGTTTCTGATGCTAGCTTGTTTACAAACAAAAGGAAAAATATTTAATTCTGCGTGTGACTTCGTTTCTAATACTGCATTCTATTAAACAGAAAAAAAATCATGCACACAAAAAATGATTACAAATAACAGCAGCACATGCATAAAGCTCAGTTACAGCAACAAATAACATCCATGTGCATTACATTATGCACATGACGCAAGAAACGCATTTAAAAAATATGCTGCTGCCGATATTATGCTGTTCGTTTAAGGGAAAGTGAGAGTTGACTAGAATTCAAACTTCTTTTTTTTTTAACTATCTGTCTGCCTGCTTGCCTGCGTTATATTTTTAGGTAGTGGTTGCCAGTTGCTGTCTTGTTGCGTTTTCGTGTGCTTTCTTGCCACTGCTGTGCTGCTCCTCTCCTTTTTACTGGAAAGAGACGAAGGGTGGTGAGAATACGAATTGTGTGGAGTTAAGAGCGTGAGTGGAAAAGAGAGGAAGAACGAACAGCTTGCAGGACTCTCCTCCTCAGTTTCGTTATAGAGTTCAGCAAGAGCAGAGTGAAAATACAGGCAGTGCGTATTTAGGTTTGTTCCAAGCCTCCCCAGTTTTCACTTTTGCAAGGGTTAATATGAAATACACTATGTGAACTGGTCATAAATGTTGACTGTGGACTTTAAACTGGGTAAGATTTTGACTTCACTTGCATTTACCATATGTCAAAAAGGACTGAAATTTGTTCTGTGACAGTAAACCTGTATTGTTTTCCGTACAAATTTTGTGGTTGTGAGTGAAACGTTAGTTACCAAAATCTGTTTCGAATGCTGAAAAACAGGAAGACTAATCCAAGTTTGATATACATATTTTAAACCAAAAATTTAAAATTCAAGTAGAAGACTAGAAGCAGCATTGCAAACTGATTATTTGCAATTAAAGCAGTCTGCATCTCTACTTTTAAATAGGTCATAATTTAAAGTTTTATATACAACGTACAGTGTTCCATTTTAAATGTAAAATAACACCTTGTGAGTTTGATAAAATTGATAGTAGATGAGCAAGTGCACTCTGAAATATTTACATCTACGAATTTAAAGTGCGATATTATATGTATAGCAACCACACAACCAAAGATAGTACTGATCTGGTGTTGAAAAACAGGTGAAAGTGTTTAGTCTCAAACAGTGAAACCAATCAAAGTTTGAAACAACGCGTTGAACACAAAACAATATTGCCAACTAAAAATCTGGGGAAAACTGATAACTTTGAAAATTTGCACAGTGTACATTTAGACAGCAGCTTAAGACTAATTCCTCATAATATACTTTGCCATATCGAATTTTATGGATTATTGCAAGACATTTAGTGGGACGATGGACGAACTTGAATATTGAAACAGTGCGACTTCTCTAATGACAGCTAACTGTCTATTTATTACTAATTATAGTTTAGTCTACAAATGTATGTTAGTATCCCAAATCTGCATACTCTCATTATGACGAAATTCATACAGGGGTATATTTGACTTGCTCAGTACTTTGTTTAATTAAAAGATAACTTCATATTTCAAAAGATGCCGATTCAGTGCTGTTGATAGTAAAGGTGTCAAGTGATACAATTAATCAAAATGCTTCATATTCGACTGAGGATGGCTGGAGCCTTGATCTCCATTTGTTTTCTCTGGAACTTTAAAACAGGTAAATAGAATCCTTTTTATGGGAATACACGTTGTTAGAGGACATTGTTTTGAATAAATATGTTTATTGACGTTTCGGTTTAATTTTCTACTTTACGAATAAAATACTCACAAACGTTTTTTTTATTTGTCCATTTAACGAGTGTGATGTTGGAGATTATTATTGCATATTACACACATATACTTTGTTGCAATGCAACGCATAATGTGTAGCTGCTTTGAACGGATGCTGTTTGTGTTCTTTATATCATTTCCATGATGTCACATTAAGAAAGCTTCAATTTGTTTGGTTTTAGTGCCAAAAAAATTATTAGTAAACGCGTTTGGGTCATATCGTATTCTGGTATGAAGAAGTGGGCGGATGCGTGGTGGTAGGCATCCTGAGAGAGAAATTTAGGCACAAAGAGTAAGGATGGTTCTTAAGTCTATGTCGGAAACGTGAGTACGCAAAAATGAAAAGATGTTGGCGCGATAATGAAAGAAACGTTGATTTTATTGGGTTCTTTTTACAATGTAGGTAAAGTTATGCACATTAAGTATTCTAGGTAGTTTATGCGAAACTCAAGCGAAAATTCATATAAATAATACTGATCCTCTCACTCAACTGAAACAGCAACCCAGCAAATCTTTTTGTTCTGGTTTGTATGAAACGTATGTTTATTGTTACTTAGGTATACAACATACATTTATTTAATTCCAAAGTTGATAATAAAGTTAATACTTTATACAAGTTAGAATAAGGTTTACCTTTGCGGGAAGACCAAGTGCACTTACACGACACTCCTTGTACTCAAATGACACAAGGATTTTCCTTCCATATTATATTACATTACACACATACTTTCCCGTTAGGTGCGCTTTCTCTGTCATGTCAGTCAGACGGAAAGGGATCTCTCACATGAGAAGTAGAGGATGAAGGTCTCAAAAGGGACTTGTTTCTGAATAATGCAGCATTATGCGGAGGACATGGGGAAGTAGTGCCGATGTTATCAACAACAACAACAACAGCTTAAAATCTCTAGCATTATGGATACTTTCAGTGAGCCTTTTTTCATGACAAAAAAATGTATCATCATCATGCAACTTTTTGGGCTAAGGTGATGTGAAGTAAACAAGACAGATATACATACATGCATGCATATAAGTAGTTCATGTAGTTGATGTTGCTCATGTAATCCACAGGAGCACTCACCTGAATGTCACCTCACTCACTTATATAAAGTGACGTGTCTTTCCTGTTGTTTTATACCTACACATATAGTATGCAGATACTACATGCCAGTCCACTCATGAAGCCATTTTCTTGCTGCACATGATGACACACTTTTCTTTCATGCTACCGCTGCTTTGCGCTTTGCCAAACAAGGTGAATAATTAATATAGCTTGAGAAACGTGGAGAAGAAAAAGTCATTAATATGAAAAAGATATCACGCTTATTATTAACTTACGTTTGAATGAAAAGCGAGCGGGTTGCACAATCATCATCATCATCACCGCCATCGGTCTTTGAGGAGAAGATAGAAAAGTTTGCTTGCTGGAAGAGAACCTTTGACATTTATTTACAAAAAGCGGCACCGCTTTCCGTCACTCACGTTTTTGAGAATTTTTTTTTTGCAAAAAAATAGTAAATATTTTGGATGGAAACTCGGGTTGTATAACCAAAAACACGAAGCATTTAGTTTAAATAGGTATAAACGTCAGAATAAACAAATACCTAATAAATAAAATGCGAGAACCACGACTGCTCCCTGTTCTGTAATATTGTGACAGTGTGCTGTTTCCTGGATTTTTGGCACTGAAAAGACAGACAAAAAGGGATCATGTATGCATATAGTTAGGTATATGCTAAGTACGGGTTTGCTGTGTATAGAACCATCTTTTTACTTCACCAAAAGGACTTTCTAATATTCACGAAGAATTTAAGTAGTATAAAACATGAGGTTCATTTACTAATACAAAATTGTGTGTAGCAAAATTATTTACATGGGAAATCCAAGTCTGCTTGAGCGAAAAGCAACCAAAATGCAATCCTCAGTCGGCAATGATTTTCTCTGATTTGTGCAAAGGAAAAGGAGAAAATGGTGAGGACAAGGAGGAGGGAGAAGAAGAGAAAGCAACTCTTTTTTGTGTACTGGCAGCAGCGGTAGACTGGAGTTGAGGGTGAAAGTTGACTGAAGCGTGAAGTAGGTTGCTTTGCTTGCTTCTATAAGCTACTGACTGCGTCTACTGAAGCACGTTTCAATTTCCAATGTGAAAACAGGAGAAAGAGAAAAGAGTCTTATTTATTCTGGTAGAAATGCGCTTCATCGACTAATATGTGCCCTTTGTAGTCATCATGACAGGCTCCCTATAGAAAGAAATGTACATGTGTGTGTATGTGTTTCCATATGTACATAAATACACATAAGTATTGATTTCTTCTGCCGGCTCTTTTCATTTTTTTCTTCTTCTTCTCAGCAGCTCCTCAATAGCAGTATATGTAGTAGTAGTAGTAACAGAGGAGAGGAGGCAACAGACAGAGAATAGTGTCGAGCAAGTTTGGATGATGTGATCTAAAAGACTTTCCTCTGAAAATGAAATGGCTCAGTTTCTTTTGTATGGATGGTTGTTGGTTTGGTACCCTTATGTGCTCTGATACTCGTTTCGTTCTATTCTCGTCGTAGATGTGTGATTCTCCAAATATTTTGCATGGAACAACAAGTTTTGGTAGTGGTGGTGGTGGCGACGGCAGTGGTTCTATTCATTTCATTTCAACAACTGGTTCTACCATCGTCGTCGTCGTAGTCATCATCAAAACTACTTTACCATTAGTCTATTTACTACACGGGGAAGGAAACGAGTCGCATTTATTTTGACACAAAAGGAAAATCGAATGAATGCTGAAAAAAGAAGTAGGAGGAGGGGCCGCTGGTAAATAAACGACTGCTGAATATTGATATTGAGTGTGGAACGACAGTAGAATTTTGGGTTAGCATTTTGCAAGCCTACTTTATAGAATGTCATAGATACTCTTCAACTTTTCCATTTGCCTCAGTCAGTCAGTCAGTGAGATGAATACTCCTCTGGGAAGCGTAATGTGTGGTGGCATGGCATGTGAAGAGGAGGAGGAACAAGGGCAAACAGAGAAAGTACAAAGGAAAAAGTGATCAAAAGTGTATATCTGAGATAGTCAGGTTTTCAGTTTGAGGAGAAATGATGCAAAAAGTGGAAGTAGAAACTAGTGAGTAATTCTGACTACTCTATTCTGTGGGAATATGGAAGCAAAGAAAAAAAGATACAAATAAAATATGTAGTAGTTGCTATACACTTACCGCACACTGACGCAGAAAAAAAATAAATTATGCGTCTGAAATTGACATTAAATAGAAAGAGTATTACGAAAATTAATTGAGTATCTGTTTTGGATAGTTTAATAGTCTACAATAGCCCTTTGTGCCATTTTTTTTATTTCTCGGTTGATGAATACGAATAATGAGGTACATGTGGACACTAGGGAAAAACTTTGGTTTACTCTATACGTGGCAACATGTTTCGCACGTTTATACATTTCAAATGGGTGTGAAAGTTAACACTTTAGCTTTCACTGTGAACCGCCGCGGAAAATATAAACTTCTAGGGAATAATTTGGGACAAATGAATAGCACTTTGTGTTTCCGTAGATATTTTTTATTATGCTCTCATTTGCTGAATGAAATGGAAAAACTTTTTGTGTGGCTGGTTGCTGGTTTGCTGGCCTACATACATCCGGTCTTGCGGGAAAATATAAAAAAAGAGTAGAGGAGGAGCAGAGAATGAGTGATAAAAAAAGAGGAATGTGATGTTGTTATGGCGTTTGAAAACCCTTTTCTATCTGTGTGAAATGATGCGTAAAAAATTGTTTTATATGGCTCTGCATTATAAAAGCATCATTCCAAGGAAAAACATGGTTTTGGTTTTTTTGTATTTTCATACATGCATGGGTGAAAACGTAGGCAGTAGTCTAGCATATGCTTAATATGCTTATTAAGGAATGGACCACTATGGATGGTTTAATCACGTTAACGGAAAACAAAATTAACCTAATTAAAGGCCAAAGGGGTGATAGAATGTTGATATCACAGAAGATCCTATTCGGAATAATTTAACATTTTAAAACTACATGTATGGTTGTTTAACACACACACAGAGAGAGAAAGTGAGAGGATTTTTTTTGCAAAAGATTCACTTAACCTTGCTTTCGTTTCGAAACTGGAGAAAACAAGTGGTGTACGATGAAATGCCGGGGGAGACTGGTAAAAAATAGCAAAACAAATTAGGTCACACAATTTTACTTGTAAATTGCGTAACTTGTTCCTGTACAGTTGGGAATTTTTTATGGAAAGTAGCAAATAAAATGTAAAGGAAAGGAACGAATTGAAGTCATACATATCAAAGTACGTATATATACAATAATGTGTACGTAAATGTACGTGTCCTTTTCTACCTGATTATCATTCAACACGTCTCTTTTTTCTGTGGCATGATCTCGACCTTTTCTTGTTCGCAGTGTTCTACTCTCAACTAGTTCGCTCGTTTGAGTTTTGTCTTGTTTGAGATTTTGGTTTGGGACTTTTGGGAGTTGGGTTTGAGCAGGAGTGACTTTGAACGTGCTTCAACGAAGAGTGTATAAAAAAACCGAAATAGAACGGTCAGTTTGTGTATACATGTATGGCTTTTATTTGTTTCAAACAGAGGACAAGAATAAAATGCCAAGACGAAATTTTCTCTCTGTTCGATGCGTATAATGTTTCTCTGCAATCATCTTAATATTTGCTAATGTTATAAGGTTTGGCTAGTCTGATGAGCTTAACATACTGCTGTGAGTGCGTTCTAGTCTTCAGAACAATGAATTGCCATTATTTTCAGGTATAAACTCATATTTACATCATTCCATATTGCATCTTCTAATATTTATGATTCTTGGTTCCTTCATTGTAAAACTGCCATATGAAACATATAAGCCGTTGACGATGTGTACGTACGTGCTACTGCGCGTGCTGCGGGAATGGGAAGATCTTGCTCCCCATGTGTAACTTTTGAATGAAATATAATATAACGTCGTTGTACTGATAACTTTAAAAATAGTCACTTTACTTGGCAACATTTTTATTTGCTAGAAACCCAACAAAAGTTTTTACAAAACAAATAATATTAGTTTAATTAGCGAAAATGAGGGAAAAAGGAAATGTTAAAAAGGAATTAAATCCCATTCTCTTCAGCGAGCCGTTATTATTTTCGTATTTGCCATCCGTGCTAAATGAGCCAGTAAGAAAAAGGAAATGTTATTTTCTAGTTTCTTCTCCACTGCAGTTCAAACGCTGAAAAGTTATTTGTACACACACTACTAAACATGTTATTGTATCCGTTCAATGCTTAAGAGCAAATTGCAAACTGGTGCACCAGCAAAAAAAACTACAATACGAAAAAGCAAGCTGAATCATAAAAACAAAAGCAAAGAATGTAACGTTATTACAACATATTATCATCGCCATTATCATTATGAATGGGGAAGAGGATTTCTTTCCGTTTTCCGAAAAATATGTAGGAAGACTAAAAAACAAAGTACATAACACGACATGCCTTGTTGCAAAACGACGAACTATGGTCCAGTTCAAACATTGTGAACATCCGCCTCATTGTGTTGTTGCTGTTGTGTGCTAATATTATGTAATCCTGTCCGGACATGAATGAATAACGCCCACAGCAAATTATACATCGCATTTCTCCATGTAGAAGTATTAGTTGCTGTTGTTGTTGTTGTTGTGGTAGTAAGCAAGCATAACAGCAACAAACAAGGATTCTTCTTCCGGAGAAGGGAAGGAAACAGAAAAAAAATCCCTAGCTAAATCCAAAATGGGTAGTTTGAAACATTTAGGACTTAACTAGGAGTGGTCCAGTGACGACGACGACGACGACAACGGTTACCACCAGTATCATGTGACTTAAGTGAAAGAAACATGTTCGCCGTACCATGTATTATTTTTGGATTTTGTTTGTTTTGTTGCTGGTTTGGTGCACAGTATTTATAGCCATGTTATTTTGCGGTGACAGCGGCGACTACTTACTTTTGTTACTACTGCCATGCTCATGCCGCTATACAGCTTTAGTGGTAATGGCGAGTGGCGAGAGTTGATGGTGAATGGAATGGATAGTAAAAAATAAAACCGCGAGGATGGATGAAGGGTACCACTGACCCCTTCCTGGCTTGCCGTTTAACACACACACACGTTATTTGTCGTTCCGCGTGTATCCGGTTTGCAGTAGTAGTAGTAGTAGTTGTAGTACATATTATTATTATCATTGTTTTTCCCTTTGCTATAAAGTCGTTATTTGTAACATCGACTACCAGTGCGGATTCCTCGCTTGAATAATGATTCTTTCATGAGCGACCATTGCGGATGCTTTTTTGGATAGGGAGAATAATAGGTGTATGTACTACAATATAGGAAATTTATGTTCCGATAACTGTTTTGATGTTACTAGAGTCACGTTCATGTTACTTTTGTACACTTTTCCTATGCCGTTGTAGTAGCAACAGCAATGACCTAGCCAACTATATAAAAAAGGCACAACATGCATGTAATAAGATTATAACATTATTTTGGCAATTTTATACGTTATGTACTTCTAAAGTTGCACAAACGTACTCTACAAGGAGAAAAAAATATATTTACAGAGTGAAAAGGAATGGAATAGGACAGCAGTGGAGAAAGTATATGTCTCATTGAGAAAAGTTTTCTCATGTTCGTCCTCCTCCAATCCAAACGTACAATGTATATTTTGAGTACGTACGTTTATATCCTCTCTTTTCTGCCACCACCATAAAAAGTATTCTTCTTGATACGGGCTTACTACGTACATATTTTGGGTGGGAAAGCTGTTAGTTGTGTGTCTATTGTACATACAAATAAAGAGCTTGACTGTTCTCATCACCACCACACCACCGTTCTCTTTTAAAGCTTGAAGGTTTGAAGAGAAATGGAAAGATTTCAAGGCGAGTCAAGTAAGACAAGTAGGATGGAAAATGGGCATATAACAGACGATGCTGAAGTAGTCCCTTGGGCACTAAAATATTACTACTTTACAGCAACAACAGCAGCACTGAACAAAAACATAATGTTTGAAAGGCTACTACTACTGCGTGAATCTTTTGTCTTCTTCTTACATTTCTTTCATTCCTTCCTTTCGTTCGTGGCAGCAAACAAACGGGAAACTATTTTATTCTGTAACGTAACATATTCTCAGCAGTTTTGTACTTTCAACTTTCTATTTGCTGTACTAAACGGGAACGGGACGTGTATTTCTGTAGAGAGAGAATGTTTGTTTTTCGCTTCCTTACTACTACTACAATGGTGCTGGATGTATGTCTTGGGATATGATATGGTATGGGATATTTAAATATTCCTGGAAAGATTTTTATTTTTATGTAGCCCTTCTCATCCTGCATAATGTTACAACATACTAGACGTTGTCCTGTTTAAAGCAAGATTTTAAAATAGAATTGGAGATAACCTAACCGTATCACATGAGATGAAAGAAGAAATTGAGAGAACGGTGGAACAAGACTGGAACCAGAAGGATATGCTTATTATGAATTTTAAGTTTCAACTGGATGGACGAGACGACCATCGGGCATGCTTAGTTATGTATGTATACATATATACAAAAGTATATACCTATGTTTGTAGGTAGGTTAAAAGTAAGAGGAAAATGGCACGAAAAATAGATGGGTTTCCCAAAGGAGAGAAACATAACAAAAGAGTGGCGAGAAAAGTATATCACGTATAAATTGCTTATTGCTTGCTTGCATAGGTAGCGTGAATAAGTACAAGTCTGTTTCATCTTTTAAATATTTCATGAATAATAGCATACATGATTAGGTATGTGTGTGAGCGATGGAGTTGAAGTTTAGTTTGTTGTTGTTGCTGCTGCTGTTATGCATTTTCCCTGACATTCCTCTCAAGATTTCGGTCTATTCAAAAAATATGAGTGAAAGTTGAAGTTTGTACAGTAGCTGGAACAGTGACCTCGTTTTTACAAAAAAACACATACACTGGCGATGGCATGAAGTGAGATGGGTTTTCTCGTTTCATTCAACTTTGATATTTTAACGATAATGACGAGAGTTGTTGCCTTGTTCTGATGGGATGAACAATGGATCTATTAAAGCCTTTTGTTCTTGTTTTGCTCCAGTTTGGCATGTATATCTACACGTGTATAACATTGATAAATTTGTAAAAGAGACAAAAACAACCGCTTCAACACGAAAATAATGCATTCTTATCGGAAGTGAGTGAAAGAGTGAGTAATCTATACTTTTGCTCTAATTGCTGCCCATTCTTGACTAATTGATGACGAACGACATTGCATTATACACAAATATATAATTTTGTTCGGGAAACCTGGTAATGAATGTATAAGTTTGGGACAGGAACAACAACAATTTGAACAATGTTTTTGTTCTGATATAAATTTGCAATGAGAATTGTATGATAATTTGAGAGTTTTGTCTGTTAGTTTTTAATAAGAGCACAAACAAAACTTTGTCTTGCTGCTCGTTAAAATAGAATATGTATTTATAGATACCTATGAGGACATTTGGTCACTGTACTATACAACACGAAACATTCAAGGACAATACTGCAAAGAGTTTGCAAATAAACTTTACTTTGTGTCATTCAATAAAACATTATGAATAAATGTTTAAAAATTAAAAACCATCAAAATTAGTAGAATTTATTACTTCATCCTTTCTTTCTTTTATTTTGCATAAGGAAAATATAAGCTTTTATTAAAGCAATGTATGTATGTTAACTGTGAACGAAATTGTATTTTGGGAACACAAAAGATCTTAAGCAAATTATGTATAATGGATTTTAATAACATAACAACACCAAAACAATAAAAATAACTTAGCTCATTCCGTGTTGCATTTATTTACACTTCAGTACATATTTCTCTGTTATTAGTTTTCTCTGGAAAAAATAAGACGTAACCATCGGTTTCATGAAGGAAAATTGCCATCAGTTGCAACATATTATTTAGCAAACAATTTATAAACAAATACGTCAGTCTATTATAGAAATCTCGTTAAGTTGCTTTCATCTTATTTACTAAAACGAGTTTTATGAAAACTTAGATTGATAATAACAGTATGTAGACTTCCACTAAATAACACTTTAATTGGTACATTTTTGACAGTTGCCAAAATTGTTGATGGTCTTGTCATGGTGAAAGGTTTGTTTTGCGCTCTGACAGTGGTATGAGGTTGACAAATGCATTATCCGAAAGACAGATTTCATATTCAGTAATTTTAAATTATTAAGCAAATCCGTCAATAGAATTTTGCTGTATTTGTTCGAATAATCCTTCATAACCTAAATTTTGAAATAAACAACTATGCATACCTAAGCTGTTGTAAGTTACTAAAGTGGTTTCCACTGTTACAAGAATATTTTATATTAATAATGCCTATTAGGCATTATTAATTAGGCATAATAGGCATTATTATTAATATAAAATATTCTTGTAACAGTGGAAACCACTTTAGTAAGTTACTTGATTACTTGTGTGAGTGATGTAGTTTGAGTGGCAGGTTTAATTTCTGAATTGGTGGTAAGCAAATTTCATACCATGTACCCATGGAAAAACTCACAATCATATTTTGATTTAAAAAACGACAATATTTTAGTAACATTTTCTGCCACAGTCTTAAATGGTCTCTATGATGTTAGTATTGCTTTGACGATAGTCTGATAAATTTTCTTGTTAAATAGGGTTCATGAAACGGGTAGAACGGATTCCAATTCTCCGCTTATCTTGTGGTCAACGGTTACAAATTTTCGAGATACGTATTAAGAATGGTCGTAACTCGTAACTTGCGACTCGCAAGGTATTAATGAATTGACAACAAGCGATCACGGAGAAAAAGTTTTTTTTTATATCGAGAGAAAAACCCAACCAAAATGAAAGTATTTACTGAAAAAATGCACTAAAAGTGAAAGTAAAAATTTAGATGCTGTATTTAGCCCGCAAATTTTTTGAAATATCAAATAGTCGTTATTGTCCAAATTTCAGTGTTGCCCCTCCTGTCCCTAACTGTGATGTTATGGGAAATATTCAAATTGTGCACAGGATGAAGTACGAATAATAAACGTTTGTCCAAACTTACACTTTTCAGCATTTCAGTATTCACTTGTGTTACTATGAAATTGACTTACAAGTTACAAATACTTGACTTACTTACGATACGATTATGTTTTTTGTTTTCATAAAAACTAAAAAGCAAATATGTAATTATTTAAATATTATTATTTCTCTAAATGTCAACTAAGTATGTTCTTTATGTAAAATCATTTCCATGTTTCTAGACTAATCTATCGTCTACTTTGGTGAATTAAGTACTTGTTTATGAGTATATTTCTCATAAAGAAAATCGATATTATCCTTCATTCTTATCAACTCACGTGTTCTCTCCCTAGCCTCAAATAAAAAAAACACTGAGCTACTTACCATCCAGCCTACGACGATGTCGTACATTCTAATTTTCTCACTTCATCCACGTGCGCAACATTCATTATCATTATCACCATCTGCATCATAGCACTTCCTTCAGTCTGATAAACTGATAAGCTTGTTATTATTAACATTACCAAATATTTAATATTTTTATTGCTTCTGTTCCACTCTCATTTATCCTTCGTCGAGGTCTTATCATTCTATCCCTAAATATTGCCATCTCCACTTTAGGAAAAAGGCTCATGCTCATTTAGGTATATATTTCTTATTGGTCGTTTCGTCGTCGTCGTCATCGCGGTGAGTTGTTACCCTGCACGAATTTACCATATTTCAAATTTTATTACATGAGTTTTGCTCTTGTGCTTTATGTATTTTCATCGATGAGTTTTTCTTTTGCTTTACATCAACCAGGCACATTCAACACATACCAGGCACATACCATGCCATAATTGTACTCTAGGGAACATTTTATGACGACTTTTAATGGAATATATGACGATACCATATTATTGCAAGTTGAGCTTGTTGGAAACGTACAGCTGTTTATGTGGGAAATAAAGTAAAAGAGGAAAAGGTACATGGAGTACTTCAAGTACGATAAGTATGACTTCATGTTTTTGTTTGTATGTTTTTAATGTGGTCGTTAACACGTTAATTGCATAGCATCATCGTATTCTCGTAAATATTGATTGATAGAAGAGATACAAAAGTGGCCATTATGTTCCACCAAGAATTATGACGATGCTACGCAACATTCCATGAATGCTATCTTGCTGCGTCTTTTTAGCTAACTGAACAACTCACATTTTTACTAAAGTGCACATGCCACATCAGCCGCTTAAAAAATATTTCTGTGTAGACAATATGAAATGAATAGCGTTGCTGCAAAAAATGTATTTTAAAAAATATAGTTTTATTTTCTTTAAATTATTCCAAGTCCAATTCACAAAGCAATAATAAGATGAGCCAGACAAAGTTTGCAAAAAAGTCTTGATTTCCGCC